>JAANSO010001197.1:0-18745 GCA_036507315.1 Lepidocyrtus fimetarius | reverse complement strand
GAATCTCAACCTTCGGAACAACGTGAAACAAAAACTGTACATTTGGATCCGACACGCTTCAATTAAATAAATGAAGCAGAAACACCGGCACATCACCAAAACAAAAACATAAAAAATTGGAACCCTAATGAAGATCATTAGAGTGCTTATCATTAGGTTATCTTTGAAGTTTATAGAAATTACAAACTGGTTTACGATAAAAAATAGGGGATCTAGATGAAAGTACATAACTGGAAAAATTACAAATGGGGTAGTAAAAGACAAGATGAAATGAACGAAATTCGCAAAAATAGAAATGTAGAGTTCTCGTTTGTGTTGAGCTGCATCGTGAGAAACAGCAAAAAATTGCGGACGATATTCTAAAAGAATCAATTTTTAGATATTAGAATGGAAACATTTGCCAATGTAATACGATTAGACAATTTATTTGTATTTTATGTTTTTATCTTACTTTGGCTTAATCGGAACAAATACTTTTTTAAAGAATTATATCCAAAGACAACGTCCTGTGCAGAATTCTACCGTTGCATTGAATAAAGCTAACTGAGAATAGCCACTAAATGCAATCATGATGATTATGACGAGATGAATTAAACTCATTTCCTTGAAGTACCAAGTATTTTCCTTTCTGTCGGACCATTCCGCAAGCGAAATAAATGTACTTGTCAGTGAACCACAAAAAAGAATTAGAAATATTTCGATAAAGTTGGAATTTGCCTGGGATTTTTGCAGATTGACGGTAAGGAATCCGTTAAAGGTAAAATCTACCTTAACCGCATAGAAATACGAATAATATTTCCGATAGGACTCAACCACATCCCAAAAAGGTTGAAATTTAAATTGCCTCTTAAAATATTTTATCACAAGCTTAGCTGGCATACTGCGTGTTTGCCAATTTGAAATTGTTTTTATAAAACACTGAAAGTTTTACAACAACGCAGGTGAATTGCTGAAACTTTAAACATTTTTATTTAGATCAACTTTTGGACACTTTACTTTAAAATGACTTTATTTTAAATGTTGTAGTAACATAGTATAAAAATGCGTGGACTTGCGAGTCTTGAACTTTAAGGTTCAATCAATTTTTCAGGTAAAAGTATTTGTAATTTGACAAAGCATTTACGAAAAACTCGTTATAAAATCATTTAAAATTAAAATTTAATTGATTTTAGTAGCTAATCGATAATTCAAAAAGTGCTTACAAAACAATATTACCAAAAATACAAACACGGAAAATAGTAAAATAAATTGGCTATTCCAATATTGTTTATTATTAAAATAGATTATATTTCTTCAAATATTTATTGTAATTTGCCCATGTTTATTGAAAATTTACAGGGTAATCTACATATTACATGGAGTAAATTTAATTTGTAACTGTAAAATTCTTAATTTGAGAATTTGTTGGAGGAGGATAACACGAACGTTTATGCTAATTGCATAAGCAATGTGCATTAGGCCTTCGAAAAGAACTTTGCAATATTGCATTGTTCGCTTTGGTAGTGAAAACTCAAACTAATACAATAGTTTGTCCTTGAAATAATAAGCAACAAAATAGCGGAAATTATGAAGCATTTTAATCCTTCTCATTTTCTAAATACCTAATCGTAAGCATTGCTGATTCTAGCTTTCCCTGTACCATCATTTTTCCGTTGTCACTGTGATTTAGTGCAATTCATATACTCCGAAAATGTTTGCTGCCATCCCTTCGTTCCCCACTCTCTACTCTCACACAATATCTTCGTAATTCACTAATCTGTACAGTAAAACCCCACCTGTCATTGTGTCAAGTGGAGTGAAAATGATGAGGAAACTTTCCTTTTTTTCAACAGTAGCTTATTCGCACTTCACTTACAAAGCCAGCAACAGAGCAACCTTTTCCCTTTTCTATAAAACTTTGCTTTCAAACATTACTTTTTCTCATATTCTCTCTTCATTCTTGTCCCCTTCTTTTAGTTCTTTATTCCTGAAGGCTACATCTAGAGTCCGTATACAATTTACTTATTACCATTACCTAAGAACGATGCTGGAGCACTTGCTTGGCACTTGGACGATCGTGTTTTGTTAGTAAAATTGTTCCTTGGCTTTTCCGCATGTCATTTTGACCATTACCGGAAGTATGCCTTTCTTCTTCGTCGTTTTCTAATTTACGATATTTTTGTTTGTCATTCTGATTTTAGTAAAGCCCTTACCCCTTTTGTTTCTTGAGTGTTTTAGGTTTGTTAAGAATGTATTAATATAGAAGAATCCATACATATTTATTTTTTTCTTTGCCCTTTCCTCGTATTTCATTTCTCTACATGGAAAAATAAAATGTTTTGGCCAAACCTATACGTATAGCTACCCTATGAGGCACAGTACCGGTAAAGTACACATCATACGTGATTCATTGTTTTTGCAAAAAGTACTCGAGAACTAGATTCAATGAAAATTAAATATTATATCATTTGTTTAACTTGATACTGCAAATATAAATACCTAGCATTATGATAGTTCTCAGTTTTCTGTTCAAACTTTCTTTACTTATATATATGAGACAGTTCAGGTCACCCATATTCTTTCCTTTTCTGTTGCTGAAGAACTAGCATGTAAGTTAAATTATATCTTTGTTCGTGTATTTATTCAACCTTTTACTTAACAAACATTAAAAGATCTATAGCTTGTTCAAAAGCAACAAAATCAGATATAATTTAAGTACTTCTTGTCTGCTTCCTTTTCCCTTAGAAGATTTTCCTTTTTAGAGCTTTATGTTTAGCTCGTTGCACCTTGTGAGACGTTTATCTGCATCAAATTCATGCAACTCTAGTTACGATTTATCAAAGGAAAGTGCAAGAAGCATAGAGAACTAAGAGTTTGAATTTTCACGGTACATATGGTAAACAAATCCGTTTCGCACAAGATAAGTTCGGTTTTCGAGTATTATTATGTACGTAGTATATACATGCAAACAAATGTCAGATTCAAATAAGTCAAAGTATGATTAAGCAATTTAAGCTAAAATGTCTCTATTATCACGGTAAGTTTAAAGCAATACTACCTTCGTTCTGATTTCGAGTATTTGTTAGGTAATGTTAGAGACGGTCCAGCAATTAAACAACATAATTACCGGCAGCTGTTCTATGATGCAATCTTTACATGTAATTTTCCGAACAATTGCTTTACCGTTGTTTTATGCACTTACCATTAACTTTAAGAAAGACGACTTTGGAGAGCCCAGAGCCCACATCATTGCGTGCCTCGCAGAGATAGCTTCCTTCATCAGCTTTCTTCACATGGTCAAACCGAATAGTGCCATTAGAGTATATTCCTGTAGTCATACCACTCAAATCCTTATATTCTCCGGGTTGAGTCCCTGTAGTAAAATATTCAAGAAACAAACAAAAGGAAATACAAAATTAGTTAAACCAAACCACGAAAGAAGAATGTAGCTTTGTTTCATGTGGTGTGAGAAATATGCAGTTATTGTGTTGAGGAGAAAGTAAGGAACACGGTTTCCAACAAATAATAATCCACCTTTTCTTTTACCACAGTCGACTCAACTCTTTCTCCTCAAGTCAGGTAATTACTTTAGTCTGGGCTCTTGCTCTCGTAAGTTTGAAAGAAGGGAAAGTAGTTTTTGAAGGTGGTTGAAATTGGAAGTGGATGTGTGGTTTTATTACCACAACAAGAACAAAAATGGTGGGAGGAAACTCAGAAGTGTATGATCATAATGGCTACCAATGGAGCACTTGTTAGCTTCTTCTCTTTAATCATTGTTTTTTTCCTTCGCATTTGCTTCATTTTTACGTGTTAGCAATGATAAATGGGTTTCTTATGGGGATAGGCAACACTTTAATTTGTAATTTTTACAAAGTAAAATTGTGTTCGTACATGGCCATTTAAACATAGTTTTAATCAGCAACCATATCGCAATCAAAATCAAGCTTTATCTGTGATCAAAAAAATAATCATGGGGACGAGAAAGTGTACAGTAGAGTACAGAGTAGTGTAAAAAACGCATATGGAGAAGGGGGGATTTTTATTACAAGTGTGTTTTCTCCTCCTCTACTCGTTCTTTCCTAATGACTTTCCAGACATTCAATGAATTAAATGGTAGTGGAATGAATGAATAAAAAGAGTGATAACTTTATTACCCGTGGCTCGTTTCCACACAATCGAAGGCTGAGGGTGTCCATCCGCCTTACAATGAAGTGAGACTGACTGACCCGCAGCCACATTAATGTCACGCGGTTCTACTGTCCATTTGGGCGGAACTGAAATATTTGGGAATAATAAGACACGAAATTGCTTTGTAGTTGAAGGCATTGACATTATATTTCAAATAGCCTGAACTGATTCACATGAATAGAGTGCCAGATTGTTTAATATAACTACTTACTTTGTACAGTTAGTTCAGAAGAAAAGTATTCCCGACCTGCAGCATTTTCAGCTATGCAGCTATATTTACCTGTGAAATTAATGTTTTTAAATTAAATCACATTAAATTATAAAAGATAATTTGCGCATGTCAAAGAAACACGAATTACCGTTGTGAGCGGAAGATTAAAGATTCGATTATCAATGTGCTTGTGTACTCATCAGGAACTCGAATATTAACACCCTATTATATAATCACAACAGTATGCGTCAACAAAAGTTAACATTTAAACGAGTTAATTAAATTGTACTCGAATGCATATTATACATCATTCAATGTACCTGTGTAGTAGCTGCAGATATAGGTTTCCCTTCAAACTCCCAAATCAAGTCGATAGGCCTATCCCCTTCTAACACCGAGCAAGATACAGCGGCTCTCATTCCTTCTCTTAACAAATGGTTAGTGAATTGAAATGGCATGATCTTTGGAGGAACTGTAGATAGATATGATAACAAAATTTCAAATTATAATAAAATGAAACTTCCTAGCATACTCGTTTCGTGCAAGTTATTAAATCTAGTAGTAGTGCAACGAAAAATATTTAGGATAAAATCTGCATAAACACGTACACGTATATGTATTCACTAAGTGTGTTGATATTTTTCACTTACCAATCACTTTCACTTGAATATCTCTTGAAGAAGAGAGCCCCTGGCGATTTCGGGCATGGCAAGTGAATATACCTTCATCAGTTCCCTTCTGAACATGTTCAATTATTAGCGTTCCATTTGGATAAACTCGCTGCATTCGATTGACTGGAAGTGCATTCCCTCCTACAAAGCATAAAAACGTAATTTAATTGTTTGAATTCAAGCAAATTACTGCTTTCCATAAGCTGTTATGTAAACAAAATTATAGTAAATATATCTATCCTTTCTTTGCAAAAAAGTACAATGGAAATAATTTAAATATGAATCCACAATACATGAGCCAAGCTGAATCTATGATACAAAGTTCTCCCCAAAAAGTTTGAGAGTTTATGGATTACGAAACTAATTGTGTTTAGTAGGTTTTGAAATTGCAAATCTTCTGATAAAGAAAAATCATGATTTGGAAATCCCTTTTGGATATCCACAAGAGAAAGTAATAAAAACAACTATTTTAAAATTTTTGTTTGGTCTATTAGAGCTGGGACTGGACAGCGGGAACGATAATGAACAATGAATTGAGCCGAGTTTATTTGTTTTAGCTTTCTCCCCACCCACACGAGTAGGTTGAAGTCCCAGCGTAGTGAAACGCTGATGGTGGTCGTGGTCAAGCAATTTCTATTTGCTTTCATCAGAGCTCATTTGTATTCATTGAAATTTCAGAGTTGTATAAACTCGCTCCTAACTAAAAAGTGAAGCTGAATTGCATTAATTAACAAAACAAATACTTGCAAGTAATAAAAATAATAATTCATATTACAAACAATTGTTAATATAGATAAAATTATTCACATAAAGGCTATTGAAGTACCTATTTAACTTTATGATTTCATCTCCACGTATTTTTATATTTAACTGCAGTAGCTAAACTACTCTAATTTTAAGAATAGTATAAACAAGCCAAACAAAATGCTTCAACTTACCCCGTTCCCATGAAATTACATCGATAGGAAATCCCGATACCGGACATTGAACGTGAAGACTCCGTCCAGCTACAGCTTTAATGGGAGGGATTTGACGAATAAATGGAGCCCCTGAAAAAAAACATAGTATCAAAATAAAAACTAATGTAAACTTGCTTATTCCCGTCATTTCTACAGTCTACTTAGCCATTTTTGCTTTATCTTACTTTAGTAGCAACGCTCATTAATTGAATAGATTTATACAATTATACTATTTAAACAAGCAAATTGAACTCATCCAAGATCCAATACACGTGCCACATTTTGCATTTCCGTTTCAATGCACGCAACATTGAATGCATCGCTGTAATATTTTTTTGCTTTTATGTTGCGTTTTCATTGTCCCTTGTCCTAATGTGAGTTTTTAAAGAACGCAATTCTTCTTCTAGCTTTCCATGAAAAACAATAATCATAAATATTCAGTCTAAACCCCATCCATTTAACCAAAACTAGGAGGTTTTATACATTTTCTCGTTTTTAAAATTTACAGTAATCCTTACTTCGCGCTTTCATATACTTTCTTTGAAGTCTAGCAATGTGCAGTATCACAAAAATCAAGCCAAAAACTCGGCAGCTATATATGTAATACCGCAGTGGTATCTTTGTTTCCCACTCTTCCATTTTTAAAAAACCCTTGAAATTTTTTACCAAACAGAAAAAGATAAATGTGTCCTTTAAAGAAATAAAACGGAGAGCAGAAGAGAAAGATCATACATAAACTTTCTTCCATTCGTCCTTGCTTCATTTTATGTTCTTTTTTACATTAAAATATGAAAAGAGAAAAACCAAGCCATTATTATCGAAAGATTGGAGAGTATATATAATATGTGATATAATTCGTATTCGCTCTTGAATTTTCCTTTCCGCTTCTCCAATTTCCCATTTCCTTCCCATTCTACTCNATAATATGTGATATAATTCGTATTCGCTCTTGAATTTTCCTTTCCGCTTCTCCAATTTCCCATTTCCTTCCCATTCTACTCATTTTACTAACCAAGCGTTTTTTAGAATGTAATATAATTGTAGTAGTATTTCACTATTTTCACTTAGAATTCTCCAAATGTCACTTAGCGTACGAGTAAATGATCATAATATAATAATATCGTGTTTGTCTACGCACTGTCGTTGGCAGCGGTTTAATGTGGTGTTTAATAATAGAATTTTCCTGCTTATCTGTTAGATATCAAAATGATAAAAATAATTGCATTTCATTTACATTTGATTATGATAGTAATAATAATAATTTTATGAATTCTGTTAAAAAGCGTTACAAAATCAGTTGATAAAAAGGACTTCAACTAGGATAAAGGAAATGTCTTTTGTGAAAGCATCTCATTATGTATGAATATAAATGAATATTTTACTTCACGTAGGTGCATACTTTTACGGTTGCATCACGATAAGACAGCATTTGGATAATTGCGCAATAATTTTCATACAGACAATTTCAAACTGCTGTTTCATTGCTAGTAAACTGGTTAGGAATCCTGCAAATAATATATTATGTAAAATAAAATTGCGCGCTATGCTCATACCACGTTTAATATTTTCTCATTCAAACATAAATAATACGTAGACAATTTAAAAATTAAGTTGTTTTCAAGAATAATTTTTCGGAACACCTTAGATTTGCGAGAAATTGTTCTGCTCTTAGTTCTGACCTAGCAGTATTCAAATGATTTGCAGCATTTTTACATCCATTAAAGTAGTTTCTAATCCAATACAGATAATAAAAAAGCACAGAATTCACACAAAAAGGAATTGGTATTTCGAAGCTGGTTAATGTGACAGAAACTGCTTAAATTAACCCCCATCACACATACTGTTTTTGCCCTTCCATTCCGCATGATAAAACAATAATGTCTTGGCTAGTTTTCATTATTTGTTATTCTACACAGGATTAATTTTATTACAAAAATTAAACCATTTTCAACCTCTTTGTGTGGTTTTTTACTGTCAAAATAGACCACAAGAATTTGCGTTTTTTAGACAAAGCATGTTCTACAAATGCAACTCCAAAGTTTTATTTAAAATTTGGAGAGAACATGACAAGCCAAAATGAAAAATGAATATCCGAATCAGGAGACAAATGTATTTTAATGCAAAATTCATATTTAACCAGAACCAAAAATGAAGACATTTCGTGAGAAAGTACAGTTTTAGATTTCGTTTCCTCAATGTATGATTTAACAAAAGTTTGCATCAAAGTACTCGCTATTTTCTTATTCTTTTTCCAAAGGCATTTTCTGTCGCAAGATATGTAACTACTATAGAAAGCTCTAAAAAGTGTCCTGAGATGAATTATCGGCACATTATAATATGCATACATTGAACATTTTTGGTAATTTTTATTTTCAGTTACATTTTTTGTTAAGAATGAAAACGGAGATGAAAGGGAATAAAACGGAGATGGAATGAATGAGGGAAAATGATATTCACCGCGATCCTGTACGAAGAAAAATAGCTTCCTTTTCCACACAAAAATATCTTTTCTGAATTACTGCTACAAGAAAAACACTTGATTTGGCAAGAAAGATAGAATACTAACGAGTCTTACGTAATTCTAGAAGAAAATAATATATTAAGGTTTAAGGTTATGCTTTACCTAAGTATAGTATAGCATTCTATCAATACCACGAATAAATACTTTTTTACTATTCCTAGCTCACTCACAATACGTGAAATAATGCACCGGGAAAGAAAATAAATCAATAGAAATATCATTAGATGTAGACAATTTCTTTTTTTATGCTGATGGATTTTACAAGAAAAAGAAAAAATAAAAGGAAATATTACGCACGGATTACATAAGATATGTTGAAATAAGTCATATCGCAACAGAAAATATTTGCAATTCATGTGTTGATAGAAGAAAGATCTAATATAATAAAGGATTGTAGATTTGTTTTACAAACAATTGAATAAAAATATTTCAAGTTTTATACAGATTTGTAACTTATCTTGACAATCGCATGAATAACCTTTGTAGGTATTTAATATTATGTTGATAATTTAAAAAAAGAAATGTTAAGAGAATTTGAGATTTTTGCGATTCAATTTACCGTAAATATTCAGTCGTGCGGAATGTTGGATGGAGCCCATGGCATTTTTCGCTTCACAAGTATACAAGCCACCATCTTCTGCAAGGGCGTTGGTGATGTTTACATGGGATATCACATTATCGTGGATTGTCACGTATTGGCCAACAAGATACCTTACAAAATTATAAAAGGTTATTATGGGTTAATATCTTGTGTTAGATATGCCGGCTATAATTTCCAAACGTATGCTTTTCCGTATTAAATATGTTTTTTAATGTTAATTATTAAATGTTTTTGAGGTTAGATTACTTATGAGGATTACCTTTCATTTTCAGGCAAAGGAAATCCGTCTAAAGTCCATTGAAATTGTGGTGGTGGATTCCCTACTGCAGTGCACTTGAGGGAAACGGACGGACCTGGTTGGAGAGTTTGCTCGGAAAATCGATACATTAATTTTGGCAATATTGCTGCGATAATCATACCATCAAATAATTGTTTAATACCATTCCCAATTATATTTAATGTTTCTAAATTAGTATAAGATGAAATTAATTAAATTAATTCATATAGTATAATGACTTACATCCCAGTCTCAATTGTGAAGAGTCTTGTGCTGAATACAAATCATTGGAAGCAAAACATTGATACATTCCTGCGTCTTCAGGATGTACGGATGAAATCATTAAAGTATCTCGTGGTGAAATAATATACCTGAAAACAAGAGAAACGAGTTGCAAAAAATAATTATTGTGCATTTCCAAGATTGAGCACATTAATGCATGTGGCTTCTGCTGAAATCTCAATATATTTTGCAAAATTGTTTATTACCTTGGAATAGTGCTACCACTTCCACTAGAACTACTTGATAGAAGCGCATCTCCAACAATCTTTTTCCCATCTTTGAACCAATCAATCGAACTGATGGGACTTCCGGATATCAGGCAACGAAATGAGGCTGAGCGCCCAACATCTACGACTTGACTTGTTGGACTCACTTGAATACGAAGAGGAACTGTAAAATCGTCATAAAATAGTTTATAAAACAAATTTAAGCACGTTAGGTTTAACCTCAGTAGTTACTTTTATTCTACAAAAATTAGCAAGCGTTCCCTTCTCTAGCATCAGAACAGCAGCAGTTACCACAATTTTCGTTAAAGCATGATGCTCAAATAATTGGAAATTAAGTTTTATTCCAAGCAGATGAGCCCAATTCCCTCGTCACACGCTTCATTTCCCTTCCCTTAATGACGGAAATAAGGCTAATTGCCTTCTTATTTCCCTATGAAATTCCACAGGGAACAATAAAATTCGCTTGTAAAGGAGACAGCAACAGACCAATCCATACCTAAATAGTCCTTCTTCATATTTAAACTGCAGTTGTTCTTCATTCTCTCTGTAGGTCTTTTTATGCCATCAGCATTATACCGATGATGATCGTATTTTTTATGAGCTTTGTGACTCAAAAGGTGAATCTAAAATTATGCTGGAAATGCCTTCAAAATGAAGCACGCAAAACGAAAATGACTAAAATGTTAATAAAACTCTTGCAGACTTTTTTGTCTTAAGACTTCATTTCTATTCGCAGCATCCACACAATTCTTTCAGGGAGGCATCCCCAGTGTAGGTTTGCGCAGGTGCATTTTACTTTGCAATTACTGACTCATTGCTTTTAACTTTTGGACAACTATTTCAGAATTTATTTAATGGAAACATTATTTTACTATTTCAAACCATTCCCATTTACATGCAATCTTATAGATAGGCGATTTGCATCTAAAATCTAGGAACTTTGCATGTGTGCGAATCCGAAAGCTGATGAGTTTGCTTTGTTACAGCTTATAAACCATTTTAGCCTTGGGTTATGTTAGTATTGCGACAAAACAACTAGTCAATAAAATACGCCAAACCCTGCTAATGTACATTCCAAAATAACTTCTGGTGTTTTAGAACAAGATGCGAATATTGAAATTAAAAAAGAACTCAGAATAGAGCCTTATTCCTGCAGGTGCCCTTTCTCTTTGTCATGCCCAATCCTTCCTGTTAGATAAAAAGTAGAGAGAAGGAATGAAAGCTCAGGTCAAAAGTTTTGTTTGCACAGAGATGAGGAGTAAGGAAATGATCGAAATTCAAACTACTTCACTCCTTTACATTCTCTGCCTTCCCATCCGCAATAAGTCAATCAGTTGTAGACAGTCTTGGACCAACCAGGGGATCAGCCATTGCTGCCAATACTACTGCAGCTCGACTTTGCACACGCAAAAATAGAGATGCAATAGGCCAATCTCCCATCCACTATCCCAAAACTTTCATTTTTTATAGCCGACAAGAGAATAGAAGATGTCTGTGTGTAGCATGCCCTTGGGTGTATTTTCCTTTGATGGCTTGTTTCTTTTCTCTTTCCCTTCCTATTTCTCCTTCTCTCTTCGACTTCGAATAAATTGATTTTTCTTTAGCCCACTTTCTCTATTCTATACAAAAGTACTATTTCACTCACTCATTCATGATCTCTTCCATTCATAAATTCCCATACTAACATGATCGGAACTTGAGTTACTGTTTCTGCACTAACAGTTACACGTACACGTAAGTGTTATATTTTTTTAAACAACAAAATGAAACCAATCTGTTATAATCATTTACAGCATTGTCGAATTGAAAATATAATAACAGAAGTATAAACTCCAGGTCCGCATCAACTCGTTTGCTAACTGTATCGTCAGAGCTGGTTAAACAATTGACTTTCCTTGAAATAGCTTCCACTTTTCTAAATAAACAAAAACTTGTTCTGATGGAGATCGGGAATGGAGTATAAAGCCATGAATATTAGAAAGAGAAAAGGGTCAATTTATTGCATCTCTGTCCCTGCTCCTCCACTCAATTTTCTAGGAACTCTGGGTCGCATCGTGTCCCATTTCTATCAATTCTTAAGTGAGTGTAGGCATAAGCATTACAAATAAATTGTGTCTGTCGACATTAATTACTTTCTGAACACATTTATGTCACATAAGCTTTTAAAGTAGGAAGCAAGAAGAGAAGAGAAAGAATGACGGACACATCCTTTACTTCTCCTCCGCATCCTTTTCAATTCAATTTTCGCAAGAAAGAGAAAAGAGAAAGCAGAAAAAATAATAAATTTCCTTTCGGAGAATAAGAATTTCGTCTTAAATGAGTTGGGCTCAACTAAACAGGTGGCACATAAATTCACTTCGTCGTTCTTCTATAAAGGATTTATTAATGGACTGCTTCCCCCTCCTACTTGTTCATCTATTTCACTCCTTTTCTCTTTCTGCGCTTTCTTGACTGGCGTTCCTTTTAAGATTTACTCTGCAAATTTGCCTTTCCTGTTAAATATTTTATTTAGCTTTGTGCTTTCAGAGAAAAATAGAGATGAGCAAAGAGCATCTGGATCATTCTATCACTCATTCTTCTTCCTCTTCTTAGAATTCTAGGTAAAAGGTAAAAAGTATATGACGCTTCCTATTTTCTGACGGATGCTAAAGTAAAAAAACAAAAAAAGCTGCGAGAACCTTTCATATTAATACAAATTTATGTCAGTCACGTATATGAGTAGCAAAAGGAGAGTGAATTTATTATGAGAAGTAAGAAATGCGAAATTATGGTAGCTTCATTTTTCGAAATGAATCTTCTTAAAAATATTGCTAATTTAAGTACGAAAGTATTAATATTGTTGCTAAAAAAGCATTGCATTGTTGGTGTGCCTCATCTGTAATGTAAATTAGAGAAGATTCTCAAAAACCTCGTTACAACAAGTGTTATAGTTTGTGTTTGTCAGAGCATGTGAATAAAGCTCATTTGTTTTAACTTTGCAAAAATTTAAACAGTATTTAAAAATATGCTTGAAAAATACTTTGCTAAAATAAAAAAAAAATCTAGACAATTGCAAATATTAACCTTTTTGACACATTTTAACTTATGATACAGTTTCCGAAAGTAGGCACCACCAACTGAGTTCTTAAGAAATGAAATGTTTAGAACTTTAGTGTGCTTAACTACGTAGAAAAGTAAGCCCTTTCACTTCACTCACTCTTACTTATATTCCATTTTGCTGGTGTACAACTTTTTCCACCACTACCTCAAGCAAGATTCAAACAGTGCAGAAAAGAGAAAAGGTAGATGACAGTGGAGGACAAGTACAACAAAAAGGAGAAAGTTAAATGTGGGCAAGTACATGAGAAGTGGAAGTGTCTACTTCTTTATGCTTAGGGCACACATTCCTCACAAAAAAATAAAGAAAAGAGTCTTGTAGAGCCTATGCAAGTCTCCATCTAATATGAATGAATAGTGTACCTCCAGGGGGCTTTTTCAAAAGCTTTGCATTATTCTTCAAAGTAAATGTTGCATTAAAAAGGGACAGAATACTTAAAAAGGTTTTGAAAAGAAGGAGAAAAGCACTTTTTATTTCTTTTTATATTACAGAAATAGAACCATTTTTTGCAATTTTTACCTCATTTATTTCGCCACTTAATATTACGCTGAGGAAAAGGGCATTTTGGTGAAGTTATTTGTGTGGGTTACTTAAACAGCAAAAATATGCAGTCTTATTAAAAACAAGCTCAATCATATTTGCTTTTTTGCTACATTTCTGGATAAACCTAATTTTTGCTTAAAAGGAAAGTCAAAAATGGTTAGTGAAATTATGTTAAATGAGGCAGCAATAAACATTACATTTTTTTAAAAAATAGAAGGAAATTTTAAGACAGTAGTGCTTCAAAAAACTGAAAACAAACGTTCGTTTAAACCTCACGTGATTGCTGATGCCACGTATTAAACTATGTAATAAAATTCTTTATCTCAACTCCCACACTATTAGCTCCCACTTGACCAAATCTTCACCGTCATCACCACAAAAACAGACGAAGGACTATAATGGAACAAACCAAGGTTTTGCAAGCATTGTTTTTCTTTCATCTTTGTAATTTTCAACAACGTTTCTGTTTTCAGCAGTAGCAGCAGCACCTGCTAAATCCAAGTTATTAATCTCCACATCATACTAAAACCACAGAAAAAATAAATCATAATCGACTTCTGAGACAGCTGCTTAACTCTTAAAAAAGTTTTGTTCCCTTTAACTAATTCGATCTTGTTGTTTCCTTCATACACAAATCCCTTATTCTTTCTTTTCCTTTAAAAGACCGATAGAAACTGCCTGAAGAAATCAGTTCACGTAGCTTACTTCTGGAAGGAGCAAAAAAGTTATGACGTGCTTAGAAAAACTTTCCTTGTATATTTCTAGCTGTATTCATACTAACAACCGGATGTACATTTAGGCACACATTATCTATTCCATATACTATTTCGTACTCATATTTTTTTCTTGTGCAATACTTTTTTTGTTTTCAATATACCCTCTGTTTAATTATTCAATTAGATTCACATCTACAAGAATTTAGCTTCTTATAAACTTACAATAAATACCTGGAACTGGATCGATAATAATGTATTACATCTTTTTTATGCTAACACGTGCCTACGAAAGGGAACGTAAATATTTTCTAGGTTTCAGGACTCGAAAGTTGTTTTCCACCAACAAGATGACTAATAAAGAAGAAGCGAAGTGTTGCATTACTTACCATAGACGGAAAGTTTGACACGAACGGTTTCCACAGATATGGAATTATTGACGCGACAGACGTAAGTGCCGCTGTCTTCTGAACGAACTTGAGAGAAAAGAATGGCTCCCAAATGAGATGAAGAGGAACTGCTACCACCGCTGAAGCTGCTGCTTACTGAGCCTCCCGCAACACCGCTGCCACTCCCACTAATACTGCTGCTAGTACTACTAATGCGGGGTTTCCCCGGATGGCTAAGTCCAGAGGAGGAAGACTGAAGATCTGTTAAGACTCCGTCGCGGTCTCGATACCACCTTTTACATACAAAATAAAAAGTTTTTAGAAAGTGTTAGAGCTTGAGTTTAAAATATGTTTGAGAAAAATAACTAGAAAAGTATATTTTCTTGTTGGAAAGAGGTTATTGATTTGTTTCCTCGATTTACTTACGTATATGTTGGCGGAGGGTTTCCCTGAGCAAGACAAGGAAGGTAGACATCCTCTCCTGCAACAACTTTTACATTAACTTGTTTACTTACTAAAAGTCGAAGTGGCTCGGCCGTCTTCATATCTGAAAAATAGGTATTTAAAAGTTATATTTTGTGATTAGCTAATTTCTAAAAATATCATTGATTGCAGTCATAAGGTATGCTATATGTTATTGTACAAAAATGAGCATAATTTGTTTTTTCAATATGCATTAAAAATTAAAAATTAAATGACATCTTTCTCTTTAATTTTGAATTTAATTCGAGCTTTATCACAAAATAGTAAATCATTTTGATGTTTATTTCATTTCTAAATTACACTTGGTACTTTTCCATTGTCTGAATCAAGAAAGGTTTTTCATTTCTACGCTTGCATGGCACGTACAATTACGAGATTCCTAAGAAAGTAATTCATTCTTTCAGACGATTCTTTCTTTTTTCAAATGTGCCTGTTCCAAAATACAAAAAACAAGAACTCGAAAAAGAAGAGGACTTTTATTGCAATTTTAGAAAGTCTCATAGTCATCGGTAAAGACATTACTTTTTTTGGTAAACCCATTATATTATGACTATTGCTTTCCCTAAAGCAATGGAAAAGAGGAAAATGTCTTCGTTTCACACATAATTAATGTTGCTTTCTAGCTGCAGTTTTATTTTTCCAGGATAGGGAGAAAATAAGAGGAACAGGTGAATGACTCCATTCATTTCCTTTTTTCTGCAGTCAACCTTAACCTCCAGAAAAAGGTAAATCCTTCTAACTCCGATTCTAAACCTTTAGTTCTGCCTATCACTTAAACACATCTCTAAATTTCTCCCCGAACCTTTTTACGGTTTCCTCCTTCCTACCTGGTTATTAACTTTAATGTGACCATGTACTGATGCCGCTATTATTTCACTTAAGATATACTTTTTTAGGTTAGAGCTTAGCTAAGAAGGCTTTACCACATAGCTTCATAAAAGTATAAATCTAAAGGTGTTTCCTATTTTTCATTTTCTCTGAACGTTTTAATAACGGAGAAAGGTGGAGTTTGAATACTTTTGTTTAGAAAAATATTTTATTTCTAAAGTTTCTTAATTTCAAAACATACTAGGTACGTTTTTATTGCGTATAACTACTATAAGGTTGAATAGCGAAGTCTAGAGGTATATCAAACTGTCACTTTTACCATGTCTGGAAAGACTGATCCATACCGTGTGCAAGGTATTGCCTTTTTAAATGTGTTATTAAGGACAATTACATCAATATACCGACACCGAGACATAACTTTTTATCGTTTTAAGTTTCTCTCACTATTTATGTTGTCTTTTAACAAAACATACCCAAAGGAAAACTTAGAGAAACTAATAATAAATAGTGCAAATAATTTTAATGAAAGATTTAAACCATTCATTACATTACCTCGTTAAGAGTTCAATATCAGCTATTATCGCTTTTACTTCCCAATTCTGTCGTTACTTTTCACTACAATTGGTATTGTTGACATAAACGGTATCGGGGATCATAATGATAATGAAAATGGGGGCTACACAGTGGTAAGGGAACATGAACTTACACACACGACATTTGTAACATCTCTTGCTAACTTAACAGAGGTAACACGGCAACTTTTCTCTAGTGTGGTGATAAACAAGAGGGGAATGACAACATTCTACTCGATAACTGCAGCGCAACCAATTCTGCAGGTTGGCCAAAAGACAAAGACACACGAGAAAATGGCTTCAGGAAGTAAAGGTTTGGGTCTTAAATGACACTGATAAAAGGGAAAGCTCTTTTCATGCTCTACAACTAAAACAGGACTAGAGGTAAATATTGCGGTGGAAGAAGGGAGCAAAAAGGAAGAGAGGTGAAGGTTATTTCTTGCTGCAAGGAATGAAAAAAACTGTCGATACGATAACATTTTCCGTCGATTCATTGCAGTGCAATGTCAATGGCTCATAAAGATCTACAACAATGGGGAAAATGGGATTGCTTCGAGGAATTTGGGTAGAAGCTAAAAGTTCAAAAATATCTAAAGTTCCACTATGAAGATGATGATGACTCTCTTAAAATACCCATCAGGGGCCAAGGGAATTGGAAATGAAAATGTCTTTGGAAATTGTTGTTCATTGGAGGAACATGTGAACATTGAAAGTTAAGGTATAACTATGCCCAAACAATGTGCATTTGCTTAGCAACTTTTAGACTGGAAAGTAAACTTCAGCTTAAAAATGAACACGGAAGAGAGTAGGTACTTATTTCCAATTGTTTGAATTTCGTTTAAGCGTACCGCCTTTGCTTCCCTTTCTATTTACTTTTATTTTCAAAAGAGCAAGTAAAGCTGTAGGTACTACGTTAAAATACTACTTTTAAGAAGTTGAAGTTAAAACCAGCGACGCGATGCGTATTGTCATGTCAAGGTAGAAATATAGGCGCGTGAAGTTATAGATTGCAAACAAATAAATGCTTTAACGACACTTCTTGTTATCGCAATCAACAACAAAAGAAAGAAGATGAAAAATAAGTTTGCATAAAGAAAAGTTTTGTTGGAACATATATGATTCGCATCTATTGCATTGCAATATTTATAGACATATTGGTGAATATTTGTAAACAACTCTATTGTAATTATTAACCCTGGCATAAAAAATTATATACATTTTCATGTAACGAAACAATATGGGTAAAATAAATATTTCTCACCTTTAACTATAATACGAGAGGTTTCACTAGTTTTGGCTTCATTTGTTAATTTATGTGAAGTACGACAAGCAAATGTTTTGTAGCCATCTGCAATGTCAACATTGAATACATACAGGTCCCCATTTGGCATCATGAACCATTTTGCTGCAAAAACATAAAAAATAGAATTATAAACTGAATCAAAATTGAGACAAAAATTCATCCATCCACTAACACTTTTCAAGCCTTAAATTGATCTTTTATTTGCAGGTGTTTTTATATAACACATCCATACCTTTTCATGCTTTCTCAATTTTAGTTTTTATTTGTGTCCTTCTATTAATTCCGGTAGCATAACTCTTCATTTTAGCTTTCATTTTTCATATTGTCTGATAAAACTCGGCGAATAAAAATCATTAATGAAATGCAGCAGACACGAGCTACCAATCAACTATTTGCGTCTATACTATCAAGATAAATGATAATCAAGATGACTATCAAGTGATGAGCTGGTCGTCGCAATCCCAAAAGTGAAAATGATACTCGAGCCTTACCCATCATTACTATGCTCTAGTCTAATATAATTCATTTTTAACTTAACGCCCACATCAAATCAACAGCAGTGCTTTCACCGCAACTCAATGAAGATCAATGATCTATCAAAGAAAGGATTCAACTAATCAACAACTTTCCCCATTATATTTTCTCTGTTTAATATTGTAGATTAAGTTACAGAAAGAAAACCTCAAATTTCTAGCTTTTCTATGAAACGGGGTGTGAGATGAAAGCTAAAAGAAACCTCGTAGCGCCGGACGATGATAATAAAGCCACTCTAAAATTCCTTTTTCTTCTTTCTGTTGTAGTGGTCTCTTGAAGAAGAAGCCTTCTTGCTGATTCCACCTTGTTTATGAGTCATTAGTCAAGTTGATAGGAAGTGATTTTGATAAATGCATTGGAAAAGTAT
>JAANSO010001196.1:0-18779 GCA_036507315.1 Lepidocyrtus fimetarius | reverse complement strand
ACAAGGACAGCAAGAGATAGATGGATGGATTATTTACATTATAAGAGTACTTTGTTTGTTTACTTTATTCACTCCAACACACACAAACTCGTCAAATCACTCTCTATCCATTAAAACAAACTGCTTGAATCTAGAATTTTTAAAATTGATTATCACTCTAAATCTGTAACGGAGAAAGGAGAGGTGAAGAGAAAAATGTAGACACATATACTTGAATCTGTGGGTTGCATCATCATAAAGTGAAAACTTTTTAATCATCCCTATCACATAATCATTCATGAAAAAATGCTTTGAAAAAGATGAGCTCTACGTGCAGAAACATTTTGTTCCGGTAATATTGTATTTTTTTCTCGTTAAAATTTATTTGCTAAAGTAGATAAAGTAGTCCATTGAAAATATTTCTCGGAATAGTTAAATTCAATTTGCTTATTGAAGAGTAAGTTTATATAGGCTCGCTATTTACAGAATACTTGTTCACTTTCATGAGAGTTTCAGTACTGGAAAATTAGTTAAAAGTTTAACAAAAAGTGCTCATATTGGAATCAGCCTAACTATGCAGACCTGCGTAATTTCCAGCAATGTTTAATTGGTCTAGTTTGAGAATTTTGAAATACAAGACAGATGAAAAGATTTCTTTAACTGCAAAATTTCAACTAGTTTATCATCGGCAAAGGAATGATATAATCTTTTGAATGTCGTAGTTTTGTATAAGAAACAACCCACTGGTTTTTCATAATAATCAACTGGTAGTTTTTGGTAAAAGATGTAAATTGCAAAGTCTGTTTACAACATTATAAATAAATGTCATTATTAAGGGCCTATACAGTTGGATTTTCCGCGTCAATAGAGAACTCCAAATAGAAAACAAACTAACTTTCGTTATTACAAATTTCCAAAGCTTGGGTGCCGGCAAGCTGAAAATGAATAAATTATTTTAACATTAGAAAGCATGGAAAAAAGGAACACGCTTCCGTCTAATCGTAAGTCTGGGATTCTGTTGAATGTTGAGTTGAAGCTTTCAAACGATATTTTCTTTCCTGTAAATTACATATTTTGATAACATTAGAAAGCATGGAAAAAAGGAACACGCTTCCGTCTAATCGTAAGTCTGGGATTCTGTTGAATGTTGAGTTGAAGCTTTCAAACGATATTTTCTTTCCTGTAAATTATATATTTTGAACTTTTAAGTTGAAGCAGTTTCTGAATTAGTAGTTTTATATACTTACTTTTTGTTCACATTGGCATACTTCACATTTCACACTTTCAACATTTCAACTTTGTGTGCCTCTTTCTTTTAAAGTAAGTGTATCGGGAAAAACCTCTTAATTCAACTTTTCAGCTTCATCATTAGCGCACCCGGACATATTTATACTTACCCACTCTTAAGAATCTTCTTTTTAACTTTGCTTCTCAAGAAAACTTCTTTGTCAGAGAAAATGAAAGAAAGCAAAATCAATTTCTTTGTAAATTCTTCTATCTTTAATGACGTAAAGCTTCCAGTAATATTTACATCATATATAGATACATAATATAAAATATTTTATAATACTTACAAATAAATTACAAACAACTCGTTTACATATTATTTACTTGCACGACTGCTTGGTTAGTGCTTGCATTTGAAAAACTTTTTCAAAACAAGAATAAATAAAACTTATTGTGCAATATAATTACCGAGAAACTATTTCATTATCTTGAGTAAGAAAGAATGTGTTGTGTAATAATAAAGTGCTCATTCATAGGATATTTGCATAGTTTCTTAATTAGAATAAAAACATTTTCACGTAATAAATCTACCTAATAAATATAATAAATGTACCCCTTGATTATGCTACAAATATATTTTCTTATAATAGGTGAAGATGTATTTTATTGAAAAGGCACTCGTTACAAAGAGCAAAGAAGGCAGTGAATTGTTAGCAATTATAGAGTAAACGTAATTTTTAAATAAATAAAAATCTGGTTTAAATATAAAAGAATTTGTGTATTTTTTATTGTATAAGTTGGCACATGAATAGTTAGCTGGCACACAAAGAGTTTTATGAATATATGTGTTTATTTTGTATTTTGTATCAAAGCCTACGTAAGTTTTCTATACTTAAAATAGAAACGTAATTGAATAGGCAGACACTTTCATTTTTATTTCCAAGCCAAATATTTAATTAGGAAAGCACATTCAAAGTAAATAACTAGATTTCTCTTCCTGCTTTTACTTTTGTTAAAACTAGAAGAATGGGAAGACATATTTTATTCGCATTTCCCCCCGAAGGAGAATAAGGTAAGCCCCTAAAAGTCCAATTAGAGTACGGAAACGTACAAATAGCTTTCATATACATTTACTTACGTACGTTCAAAGTATTCCTAAAAACTCTTGAATTATTCCCAGCCATAGCATTAGAAAACTTTTTTTATTCCAAATAATTTTCAAGTTTTTTTTTCAGGAAAAGAGAAAATCAGCTTATCCTCAAAAGCTTATATTATACGAGTAAGACGACGAGCCGAGTAAGTAATAGTACCAAAAGTAAAGTGCATATAATACTTCAAACCCTTCAAGAAACGATCATTATTATAAGGATGATTCTCAACAATTCCCTTTTCTTCAATTACATTCTTAAGAATTTCACTCAGGTACAGATCCAGCCCTTTTTGGCTTGTGTGACAAGGGCAGCCAACTTTCCCAAAATCTTTGCTTCTCTTCTTCGTTTAAATCGTCAAAGTCAATTCGAATACCGTGCGGGTCTTCTATGTTGTGATTATTATTACGATTATTATTGCTATTGCTATTGACGTGAGCGTTATTACCACCACCACCACCGCCACTGCTGGCTCCCCCCATTCCATTATTATTGTCACTCGTTGACATTGTGCGAACACCTAATAAACCAGAGGAAAACGATGATGAAAGGGTCGCAGACGGGGAAGTTTTTCCCTGCTGTGCCGGATTCACATTATCATTTACATTATGTTGACTGCTAAAAGTCATGAAACTTCGTGAAGGTGATTGGACGTTGCTAGTACGACTGCCACCATCTCCATCTGAGTTTGTCGACGACGACGGGTAGGGAATTGGGAACGGATCTGGAAGATTTGCCGATGGATTCACGTTTCTATTCACGTTGTCACTTCCAATTGCCCCACTCCACAAAGGAAATTGCTGATGATTTCTAGGTAGTTGATGAACATGAGGATTTTGATGATGGTGATGGGGATGATGATGAGAGGACTTGTTCCCAGTATTAAAAAGTGGCTTACTTCGATTGATTTTTGAGGACTCTTCAACTTCCTCTTCATCTCCACCTCCAGCAGCAAAGCCTTCGTGGTGACGCTCATCTCCTTCGACAAGCTCATCATTATCGTTTGTATTGTGATCTTCATCTACATGACCAGCACCAACCACAACGTTCTCAAGGTCTGCTTCCAAAAATCCTGCTTGTTCATCATCATCAGTTTCATGAAAGACTGTTGCCCGGGTTGTTGAAGAGCTTGGGCTTGTTGAGTGAAAAGATCTGTTCCTGCTACTACTTGTAAATTCTGAAACCGCTGCCACTGCTGCAAAAGGGTTTGCTTGATTATCATTATTATGACCTTGGCTGGCATACCTTGACTGTGGATTATTTGAGCTTCTTTGAAGTGATGATGCCATAATGAGGCTGTCAGAACAGCTGGACGAATTTCGCTTTGAGTTTTGCTGATGATGATGATGACTGTGCCGTTGCTGATGGAAATTTTGATGAAGCTGCTGTTGCTCTTTCAACAGTTGAGTCTGTACTTTTTCCCAAGTCTCTGTCGCATTTCTTGTGCTTTTCAAAAAGNTCAACAGTTGAGTCTGTACTTTTTCCCAAGTCTCTGTCGCATTTCTTGTGCTTTTCAAAAAGAAAAAAAAAGAAAATAATCATTTACCTCAAAGACGAAGCACAACTTTGTCCAAAGCATTTTTCCTTTCTTTTTAATCATCTCTCTTCTGTATTCTGTATGCAAGAAATGAACATGTCTTATGTAGTAACGATATTACAACTAGTAGTTTTCCGGGAAAAATTTATACTGCGGCCTTGTTTCCTTGTATTCCCTCAATACCTTTGTTACCAATTTTTTATCTTTCTCTTTCCTTTTCTCATCTCTTGAAGCTGAGCTGCTTCAATTTTTTGGAAAAATTATGCATGACTGGCTGACTGAATGAGCTTTACAATCTTTTTTTTGCTCCTTTTCTCATCTCTTGAAGCTGAGCTGCTTCAATTTTTTGGAAAAATTATGCATGACTGGCTGACTGAATGAGCTTTACAATCTTTTTTGCTAGTAGCTTTTATTGCAATTGTATTGTTAGAACTTAAGAAGAAAAAATATATATAGGTATGAATAAATATATGAATCTGGTGGAGTGCTATTTTATCATACTTGGATGATGGTGGGGAGCCTTCAAAAGGGAATTGATTCTTCAAAGGGGGAAAGGAAATGCGAAAAGAGAAAAATGGTATCTCCCTGGAAGTGCTTTCGCTACATTTGGCACAAACTTCGTGTCTTAACAGTGGTAAGCATTTAAGTAGATTTTTGCATTCAAGAAAAAAATGTTTTAGTGGGGGAACGTGCTCCTCTTTTTCTCCCATTTGCCTCTTTTTTGTATACTACTTTCCCAATAACAACACAAATTTATCATAAGCAGGCACACAGGAAAAGCATCATTTTTCTACTACTTTTCTATGATAGTCTTTTTACTCTTTATGAAGCGGCGCAATTATAGTGATGGTGCCCTGCTGTTTGACTATCACTTCCAGTCGTGCTATCCATTTCGAAGTCAACTAGCACTAGTCCATATGAACTCACTTCATCCATTTCATGACAACATGATTATTATTAACTACCAAGTATTAGGGTAAATGTTCCATTCCTAATGTTTCCTAAAAGGCTTTAAAAACGTTTGCAGTGTCTTAAATGAATGTACTTCTCTATTTGGATGAAAACTGTTTTTTCCTATTATCTGAAATCGCTTAATTGAAACACATGAACATACTTTACTTTATTTTCATTGCGAATTGATTTCCTTGTTTTTTAAAATAGCTTTTCTCTTTTTACCTTCCTTTGCTAATAAACCGGGATGCTCTTATCTCTTTGTTGTCGTTTAGAAAAAAAGACTTTTGTATTTAGCTGAAGGTTATTTCACTAGGGGAAATGTATTTTTCATAACGTTTCGTCTTATTACAGTGTGGGAAAATAAGTTGATGTTTCACAGCAATAAGAAGGCTACAACAAAATCTTCTTATCAAGAAGATCCACATATTTGCCAGACTTGCGTAAGTACATTTAAAAGAATAAAAAATTCGTTTTCAACAGCTCAGCAAACATGGAAAATTCGGGAAAATACGTGGGAATTTAAAGGGAAAGTATTATAGAAAGTGTGTGTGTACAACCTATTCTGCCAAAGGACTTTTTTTGTAAATGTTTTATTTATGTGGAAAATTCATAATCTATTAATTCGTCCATTTAAACTTGTCATATATTGAAAGCAGCACGATCAAAAATGTGCTTTGAAAAAGTGGGATACTCGCCAATTTTGCCATTCCCTATTCCCTACCCACTTATAGTCTTTTATCATTGCATAAAAATAGCAGGTAAAATGAGATTAGTTGTCCTACTTGTAAGGACATCTTTCCAGGATTTCACCTGCCATTCGCTGCTCTAAAAACGTAATCGTGTTGAGCACACAGGTAACCTATTCAGCTTTTTATTAAAGAGAGGAGAAGGGATTGTCCCCAAAGATATTATTCTTTCGTTTAATAAAAAGAGACTTACATAGCTCACAGTTTATCCCCCTTATATTTTTTTGAACAGGAGGGGAAATATTGAATTTTAGGGGAATTGTGTCCAGCTACACAGGCGAAGAGAGAAAAGCTGTTTCTGAGTGTGCAAAATTTATGAAAAGGTAAAAATGTATTTTGGAGAACGAGCAAACCTGTTATCAAGGGTATCCAAAATCCTCTCGAGAATCATCGCAAGGCGCTCCTCAATTAGCTCTTCCTTCTCTTGGACTCTAAGACATGACTCAAGAAATCCATTCAAAGTCATTGAAACCCTCTCAAAGCGCTCATCTATTGAATGACTTAACTCTGTCATTCTCCGTCCTACAGCTGCAGTCATGGACTCAACGGAAGCTAAATTCTCCAATAGTAAACCCATTGCTGTAAGTTCGGTGGAGATAGATATGGACAAAAAATAAATGGAGCATGAAAATAGAAAAAGAAATGAAATGATTTGTTATTGTTAGTTGAGTCTGAAACTCTTCTCTTTCCATTCTATACAAAAAATATGATCATATTTTGTGGAACAAACTGATATAAAAAAGAAACAATTTTCTTTTCATTTGATCACATTTCATTTATAGACATGCACAAAAAAAAGAAGTTTGGGGAAAGCAAAGAAGATCCATTCCTTACACATCACTTCCGTTGATGAAGCTCCACCATTCGATGAAACGGATCGACCTCCGCCATTGTTCCCTCCTAAAAGTCCCCCATTACTAATTTGATTGACCATCGGGATAACAGCTCTAAATCCATCTTGTACCTCTCTCCTGGTCATATTACTCATGGTAAACGTGTCTTTAACAATTGCTTCGAGATTCTGCGACCTCTTCAATAGCTCATCAAACATGTTGGTTACTTTACTTGTGATGAGTTGCACTTGGGTGGTTCCATTTGGAAGTTGTGCATGAGGGTAATATGAAGAAGGAGAATGGAAGTAATGCTGGGAGTTGGATAAGGACGGTAGTCCTGGAAGTTGATCATATCCCGCTTGATTATTATTGTTTCTGCTGTGATGGCGATGATGATGATTGTTATGATTATTTTGCTGCTGCTGTTGAACAGGATTATGAGCACAGCTCCTCAATGTAAAGTTTGCAAAAAATGTACTCAAAACATTGGATAGCGTATTGGAGGAACATTGTTCAGTAAGTTGGCCGTATAGTGAGGTGGTTGTATTTAAAATGATTCCTTTAGTCTTTGCGACGGTTGAGTTGATCTGCAATGGAAAAAAGAAATTAATATTTATGTAGGATGTCGAATGGAGAATAGACTTATTCATTCGAACACATATATGTATCAGTTTTAGCAATAATAACGCTTTTGTTATTGCTTTTAAGGATTTTTTTTTTGCTTTTTTAGTTTCATTTTTCTTGTTCTGCTGTTACTGCTCCTACAACTTCTCATTTTCTGCAAGCAATGAAGCATGCAGAAAGGAAATCTCTGGCCAGTAGCAATATTAAAGCCCAGATTACATAAATAAACGGAAAGGAAACATTATGTATCTTTTTTTGGGGCTAGACATGTCTCCTTTCTTTTCCCTATTCAATACGCACCTCAGTAAGACTGTTGACCACTCGTTCGCTCAGCTTCTCCTGACTTATGATGACAGAGCTAAAGGTGGAAGTGAGGTATTCGCCGTGTCTCCGGTTGTCCCTTTGTATTAAATTAAATTTGGAATCTAGTTTGGAATCAATGGAATTAACCAAGCTGTCAAATCGACTTTCCATGTTTTTCCACTTCCTCGATAATTGCTCTTCGAAGAGGTTCAGCTGGCTGCTCCATAAATCCAGTCTCTGGCGCGTCGTTTGCATGTTCTGTTAAAGAAAATATAATATGCAGAATGAATATATGCATACTGTGTTAGTAACTTTTCAGAAAAATAGCAGAATTGAACAATGAGGCTATGATAAATTACTGCATCATACTTTTTTGATCATATATAACACTTTCATGCTTGAATTACTCGCATAAAAATAGATAAAAAGAATGTGGAAATAACAAAATAAGGTCATATTATATAAAAAAGATTATCTATCAAAATTCGTTAGAATCTACTCACAGTTTCAATACTATCGAATCTCAAATGCCCCTGAGATTGAACACGGCCTACTCGCGAATCCAAATGATCCATTCGAAGCATGAGTTGATCCAGCCTGCTCCCCAGCCTTAGTAGCTGAGTGTCCAAATTGCGAACCCATACTTCGTTTCCAAGATAGTAGTTCCCACTATTTCCAGTAACAAGGTTCCCGCTACTGCCACCTGAACCAGAATTACTCCCACCGATAATACTTTCAACACCTATGGTGTTTCCACCGGCACTTGAACTACTACTACCGCCTCCAATACTTGAAGCCACACTAAACTCTGCCACTAATGAGCTAATTATGACCACTTTAGCTAAGAAAATGACTCCAGAACATATAGTGAATGAGGTAATAACAAAGGAAGTGTCCGTAAACGACATTTTTTCCCTAATATATTATTTTTAACGTGGAGGTAATAGGAGAAGTTGTGGGAAACAAACGCATATGTCGTTACGCACGGAAAAGTATATGAGGATGTTAAAATTTGTGGCAACACCACACGTTTCTTCATAATCTAGAAGAGTATTACCCATGAAAACTAAGATTATTATGTTGCTCAGGTCGAACCTTTTGTTTTCTCTCTTGAAATTATAATAGTTGTAGTAGTGGAAACTGTAGGGCCTTTCGTACTTATTGTCGTGCACACGCTTCACGTCCTCTCGTCTTGAAAATGAATTAGAAAAGAAGAACATTTGAAACGAATGCATTTCTTTTCGCTTCAACAGTCTTTGACGGAAGAAGGAGAAATGTTCTTAAAGAAGAGTTTCACCTTTTTACTTAAATACATGCCACTAGTGCTGCTCCATAAGTAAGAGCTACCGCGATCATGACAAACTATCACTATTTTCTCTATACTAGTTTAATTATAAACTTACATAATATTACTCCGATTCAGACATAATAACAAACAGCATGACCAAAATTAAAAGTCGAACAGAAAAAATGCTGATGATGCTAGAGTTTTATATACACTTATAAATTGTCGTCTTCACTTCTAAAGATACTTCCTTTTTTCTCGAAGAATGAGCTAACGTAACGATGAGTACGAAATGAGTAGAGAATGCAGAAATGTTGAAGAGGTTGCGATTTACGAACTTTAATCCACCCTGGCTGACTGATTGCAACAAGGTTTCAAATAAGAGAGATCTTCACAGACAGACGTTGCTGTTGTTGTTCCATGCAATCATAAACTTCATTTTATACAGCACATATTTTAAGAATTTGCTACGTTGTCTTCCCAAGAAACCCCTTTCCTTCGTTAAAAATTTTGGGAGAGAGAGGAAAGTCGAAAGTGTTTATATGCAGAAAACTTGCTGACTCTGATTATAAGGTGCTGGTATTATTTGGGGTTTGGAGCGATGATGTAGTTGATGAGATCATATTTTTTCTAATGAGATCTATCTTCAAGAAGCAAGAGAGGCGGCAGGCAGTGCATCATGTAAAATTTATGATATATCTGTACATCTCTGATGTAACTTTTCTCTTGTCAAAGATTATGAACTGAAATTTATAGAGAAAAGTGCTGTTGTGGCGCACTTACTCTCCTCTTCATTCTCTCACTTCACTCACTTGAAGAAAAAAGCATTTTCAATCATTCATTTTCATACAAAGTTTATTCATTCGCATGTAACAAACCTCATTATTTTTCCAAAGAAAATTTCAAATCATATATATGCCAATGATAGCTGATATTTCACATGGAGCGGGACAAAGTAAGTTTACAAGATTGCTCTCCTCTTCTCATTATGATGCATACTGGAAAACGAAATTTTGTAAATCAACAACATTGTCATTAAATGGAGGATAGAAGGATACAAAAATTGAAGACTATGCCGCGCTTTGATACTCCTACAACTACCTACACACATACGGAATAATTACCAGGAAGCATGGATTTTTATATATTTTTGCTTTCAACCTCCTCTGCTCTTCTCTGCAACTTTAAATACATCATGTCGATGAGGAGGAGTGGAATGAAATGAATAGTTGAATAGATTCTCTTTCAAAATGTACTTTATCCATGCATTCCTGCCTTTTCTCTTCTATTCTTTTGACATCTGCAAGCCAGATGTGCATTTCCTGTCTCGTGCTTCCTGCAAAACTCTTTTTTCTCTTTGCTCTTCTTCTCAGGTTCCACCACCGACGCTACTCAACTCAGCACACGTCTACTATCTGATGATATGGCGATGATCGCTCACGAAGTGCAGACTTGACATTAACGGCAGTTACAACAGACAGGGTTTTGCTGATGGTATTTGAAAAGGAAACAAAAGCAATATAAAAAATCAAAATGTTTTCCACAACCTTTTTTACAATAAGGTTAAAATATAGAGGTGGATAAATATTACGTATACTTTATTTGTTCGGCAGATCTTTTCCCGAATCATGTCTAGTAATTTTCATTGTCTAACTGATCTGTTCAAAAACATTACCAGCTATCGCATATCGCTACAGTCGTTTATTTGTCAAGCTATGGCTTCAACTTATAATTTCGCTCATTACTGGGCACGAGTCCAGCTGAAAATGAATGATAATACGCGCTTAGTACGTAGTTGATTACAGAGCACAAGACATTTCATGTATGTGAATTTAATGTGGGTTTCACATGCAGTCTAAAAGATTCACTGATAATGATAGTAATTCGATAATATCTTTACATACTTTCAGATAATTGGAAACTGGAATTGGCAAACATGAACTGAAGACTTTTTTAATTCATTTCTGTATGCAAGAAAACTTGTCAGTTTTTAAAATGACATGCGACTTTAATGCTGTTCACTGTTGATGTGATCCTGACTCTTCCTCATTCACACAATGTGACATGAAAGTTTAGCTCCAAAATGTATGGAGATTTTTTGTATAAAACCAATGGTCGGTCATTCATATGAGTTCTCACAGGAACCTTTGAAATAGGGACATTCATTTGTAGAATATTTAAAAAAACAAGATAAATACATGATGGATATGAAATATGTATATAATATTTAGTATTAAAAACCATAAATGTATGATTGCAGATGTACCAGAGAAGCGCAGCGGCGTCTGTTGTAAAAGATATAATATTCACAAATTCGTCATGTGCGTCAAAAATGGAATGCATTTAATTCATGTTTGCACGGTGTTAATGTTAATGAGCCGGGTGTCTGTTTCTTCAAGACTGAGATGCTGCTTTCAAGAAAATAAATTGGATCAAGTTACACATAAAGATGGATAAGATGCAAGGCACCAACAATATTGCGATGAACTGTGAGATGACCTCTTAACTTCAATGTCTTGCATCTGTTTACCCACACACACACACACACACACAATGCTATCATAAACGGTCACACAGACGCTAAAAATAATTTCATTGCAAATGTTTTTCTTCAGTACGAAAACGTTTTTTTTTTTTCAATATCTCTTCTTTAATGCTCTTTTCTCGCTTTCTCTACAAACAATCATAATAATAATAATTAATAAAATTCAGACTTGGATAAATGGTGTATAATAATAACAGTTATACGCTTTTCCTTTCTTGTTCGCATCTTCTCCCGCCTGCATACAATACAATTAGCAAGAGTAGTAGTAATAATAATGAAATATATATAATTATCTTAGTAGTAGTGGGGTGTTTACACAATAATATTTCACTTAATATTACAACAATGCAGTAACAATATGCGTGTATATTTGTGTGATTGCAGTTTGATCATAACAAAAGAGTGAATTCAGTATTTTTCGCTTTTATTTTTTTAATATAATAGTAAATTATTGAATATATTATATGATGCAATATTTATAGCCGACTAATTCAAACATTTTATGTAGAATTGTTAAATAAGTAAGCACGTTTATTTTCATATGATAGTTTTTGGTAGGACTAAAAATACTCCTGAAAATCTAGTCATTTGTTGATGTTGCACCTGCAAAATTTCAAATTCTTAAGAATGTATTTAAAAAGGTAATCATGCCTTTCTTTTTGATCAAATAGCTTTTATTGTTGATAATAGTACAATGTTTTAACGTGGCTAAATTGTTTTACGAGAAAATGTGTAGGAGATTTTTAGAATCATTTATTTATAAATTTCTTTTTTATATATTTTTATATCATTCACCATCAATCACTTTTTCGTTTTAATAACATCTCTTGGCTGCACAACCTAATTCCTACCCTCACTTTTATCAATTAACATATAACCCTTTAAAAAGATTCGTTTCGCATTTCAGGTTTGCTTTACAACAAAGAAAATGTTGTTGATTATATAATTACATGTTAATATAATATTTACTTATCATCATTTGAGTTTATCGTTTACTTTTTAAAGTTTTGTTTGACTTCTCATAGATGATGAAACACCATTAATTTACAAAAACAAAAACATGTAAGAATCCTACAACGCTAGTAAAGAATACAGAACAATAATAAGATTATATTTAATGTTTTACGCAATCGGTTGTATCATTTAATAAATTACGCCAAATAAATTCTGGAAGGGATACTGATTTTTTGCTGACGACGGTTAAATTCCAGGAATATTCTTGGTGATACAAAAAGTATCAGTAATTTCAATATTATTCTTAATAAAACGATGTTCTAATTCTCACTTTTTAAATTACAATTAAAATATTGACTCCCATATTCAAACAAAATCTGCGACGTTTTGGAACTGTGGATTGCACGCTTCTTCCAAGATAGAAGTTAAATAATTGAAAATCTCTTCTTTCTCTTTGGGAACAAGGTTTTGATGGTTTGGTGGTACAAGTTGGATTAGGGTTTTTAGGTCCTCAGTTCGTTTCACGACAGCAAATCTACGATAAATACCTCTGTATCAAAATATTTCTTTTCAAATGTTAAAAGCTCTGACAAAGCGTTGTTATATGGCTAATAATTGCTAGTTAATAAGTTACCTTGCAGTTGTTGACTATTATTGATAATGGAGTTATTAGGGGACAGACTATTATTTCCTACGTTGACCAGAGCTGGAGTGGTGCTAGACGCACTATTGGTAGTACTTCCTAAAAGATCTGGCGATATATTGCCATCAGTCTGTTGTTGATTTTGCTGTTGTTGACTGAAGTTCAATAGATCTACTGCATTGTCCACAATAAGTTGTCCAGTTGTAGTGACTGGGCTAGAGTTGCCCATTCCTTCAAAGGAAATGAGGGTATTGTTGGTGGACACGGATGGAGCGGACGTGGAGTTGTTGTCGATGAGGTCGTTGTTGCTTGTCCCACTAAAGTCATTGTTGTTGTTAAAATTGTTGTTTAAAGAATTTACTGATGACTGCAAAATATTCTCTTGATTGATACTGTGGTTTGGTCACACAGCATGCGGAAATCACACATGAAAGTAAAAACAAAGATTAAGGAAAATGTAACAACAACGTAATCGTTTCTATCACAGGCTAAAGGCTAATACCTAATAAATAATATTTACTATCATTAACTGAAAACTACAATGCAAGTAAACTACTGCTATTTAATAATCCTACTAATAATGCTTAAAGTGCAAATAATAAGGACACGTTTGTGATTGAGCAATTCAAATAGGCTAAAAGTGGGGTAAAAGGGTTTGAATAAGCTATTCTGCGTGTGATTTCTGAGTAATCTGAGGAAGATGGACGCTTACATGTTATCTTTGTGTCCATTTAAATCATTTTGCTTGGACAACATTTCCGCCGAGTTTGAATTTGAATTGTTCGTTCTGAAAGAAGCAAAAATAAAAAAGACAGTAGTGAATTGAATTCTCAAACACACAACCGAATTCGAAGAAAAACAATAAAAATAAAATGAAAAAGTGTACTTTGCTTGCTGCTGCTCAGCCTCCTTCTTTCTGGTCCGGCTCATGATGGCTTCAACACGTCGCTTTCTTTCCAACCTCTCTGCCTCCTCCCTCCTCAGTCTCTCTTCCATCTCAATCCTAATCCGTTCTGCTTCTTTTGCTGCGGCACGCTCCTGGCGCTCTTTCTCGATCCTCGCTTTCTCTTCTTCCTCTTTACGCTTCCTTTCTTCTTCCTGACGCTGTTGTTCCTCTTCAATAGCTACAAGTTATTATTATACACATGTACATTAATTAAGTATATCTATTAATGGAACATAGAAATGACAACATCTTGTTCAACTTCAACTACCTTTGCGAAGACGCTCTTCTTCTACCCGACGTGCTTCAGCAGCCATGCGATCGGCCTCTTCTTCTTCTAACCTCTGACGTTCTAATTCAAGGCGCTCCAACTGTGTAAGCAAGTCAATTAATTAGTTTATTAAAAATTGTAATAACAAAATTATTATTTTGGATCTTTCTTCGTAAAGGAATACTAACCTCTGCAATTCTTGCAGCTTCCCTTTCGGCAGCTTCTCTAGCTAAACGCCTTTTCTCAGCAATTGCAGCTTTTGCCTCTGCCTCTGTCATAATCTTCGGCTTTGAAGACTCCATGTCGCTTTCCTCTTTATTGGATTCCTCCCCAGGAGCCGGCGACACCCCTTTATTCTCAACTGTCACAGCACCAGCAACTTCCTCTGGTTTCAACAAATTCTCTTTTGTAGGTTCAGGCGTCGTATTGGTTATGAAAGGATTGTTCCACTCTTGCTGGGCGTTCCCGTCTTCAAGCGTAGCGTTAGTTGCTGCAGAATCACGTCCGGCACTTTCTAACAGCTCACTTACAGTATTACTAGTACTATCCACACTTGGGGAAGGTGCAAAGGGCTCAGGTGTTTTACTGGAATAAGTAAAGTCTTCTGATCCTGAAGCAAAGGCTGACTCGATGCTTTCAAAGTTGTTAATATTATTCTTAGCGTTATTACTAGCGTCTATTTTATTATTGATAGCTGATGACACTTCCACTTTCTCTTGTTCTCCTTGTGGCTCCTCCTTTTGATTAATTTCAAAAATATCCTTATTCAAAACTTCTTCCTTGGTGGTAGGCTTATCTACTTGTGAAGGTTCCTCCTGGGCTTTATCGCCAGCCGTTGTAGCTTGTTCTGTGGTGGCTGCTGGTACTGTAACAACACAATCAGATGATTTCACATTGTTTATGATTTCAGAAGAAGCAAGCCGGTCATCACCATCACCTTCTTCAACAATCAAATCAAAGACACGCGAAACAGCAGCTTCTTCCCGCCGCTCAACTTTACCTGATGTGGCCGATGGCTCAGGAGTTTTTGTCTTTGTTCCACCAGCAGCCTCGTTGTTGTTTGATGATACTGAAGAAGCCGTCTCAGTTGGAACTTTCTTCCTTTCTGCTGGAACAGGCGCTACTGCTCCTTCCAACTTTGGAGTAGAAGTGTTGTTGGAAACGCTCGGGCTAACTTTCTTCTTAATAGGTCTTTTCATTGTGCTTGTTTCCACCATCGATTGAGTCATCAACAATTGCTGAGGACTTGGAGATGTCTTCCCAGAAGACTTCCCTGAGGTGGTTGATGCATGTTGGGAGGAAGCTGTCGTTGGTCGTCTATGAAGTTCATTTGATGGCTTTCTGCTAACATTTGACTTAGCGGATTGCGGTGTTTCCGAGCGTCGGGAGGAAAGTGGAGTGTTTTCTTTGGTTGGAGTGCTGGAAGCTTCACTCCCGTTATCCCCATTATTCGTTACTCCGGTCACGTGGACGCTTGCAGGTCTGGCTTTACGTACATAGGAAGTCCTTGGGCGCATTTGAACCTGAAAGTAACAACAATATGTAACTTGTCCAATATTCTTTCTTAAGCTTTCACCAATATTTTAAACCTTAAAGTACCTGCGAATGGGTTGAAGAGCTCATAATGGAACTGCTCATCGAGGACGGGGGCCTGGATGCGTCTACAGAGCGGATTCCTGTTTTATGCAAGAGCATTGCAAAACAAAAAATATTAATTAGTAAATTGAATAAGCTTAATTACGTTGGGTATATAGATTTAATTGTGCTATTTTACATTTTGTTGTGTGAACATGAAAATATAAAGGGTACAACTGTGAGTTTGTTTTTATAACTACATGTTTGTAATTACTCCCCAACCCGATTAAGTTGCTGAAACTGACCCATATATATACACTAATGTATGTCTACACATCAATGGTTTTTATAATTCAAGCTAATCTAACCCGAACCATATATGAATTTTTACTACAACCATATAATTTCCCTGTTTATGTACATTATTAAATTCATGTATGAATAAAAAGCATCCTTTTACCGTCTAACTTACAAATGGACATTTTTACATATGCGTGACGTGAGCTAATTATGAAGATTAATATTTATTCTACATAAATATTTTATTTGTTTTCAAGAAAAACCAGACCAAAATGTGTACATATCACCACAGGAGAGCAGCAGCACCACAGCATCAACTAATCACTAGGACTAGAGATATTATTACACAAAGAGAAGGAGAAAGAAGAAGAAGCAAAATACAAGTTTTTACTATGTCGAGTTTTATATTTTTAGACTTGGGCAAAAAGAGAGAAATAATTTTGTTTGATATGATCTAAATTATTGCTGTTATTATTATCTTACTGAAGGACAATACATTTTCCAACACCATAAAGACCAACGGTGTACAAGAACACGACAGATTGCGTTGATTTGAGAAAGGATAAAAAGGCATTTGGTGGGGGGTAAACAATGATTTTATGATAGTTTTAATAACTGCGTAGGACGAACAATAAAAAGAAGTAATTTAGACTGCAAAAGTTGCAATATTTAGTATCGACCTAAAATAATTTTGATTTCATAGTTGAAAAAGAAAGACAGAGAACAATGAAAGTTTATACATAAGAAGAAAAAATGGAGTCGTACTTGTAGGACATGATACTATGAGGACAGATGCCACAGTAAAGTGATTTTCTTTAAAGCAAGATTAGAAACAGAAAGCTACGACAAAAGTACAGAATTGAGTATAAATTAAATAAGAGAAAGTTAATTTTAAATACTTTGTTTATAAAATGGAAAATTATTACAAAAGAGAGGGGTAAATAGAGATATAGTGATTAAAAAGTTGCCCAATCCAAAAAATCTGCCCAATCAAATTGATTGTTGTTGATGATGATCATCATCATTTAAACTGATGATGATCACACTCACCCGACGACTCCTTCTTTGCAGCAAGTGCCTGCCTTAAAATTTCAGTTCTTGTCATTTTCAGCCCTGCTGACTGAAGGTGTGTAGTACTTTTAGAACGCGATGGTCTTTGTGGTGATTGATGAAGATTAGAAGAACCATGATGCTGATACTGAGTAAGTGTCCCACCTGGGGACCTTGATCTGTCCAATCGTGTCATAGAACTATAAACTCTACCTGAACCTCTTGACGTGGAACGTGACATCACGGAGTAGTCATCACGTTTTATAGGGATCGTAGGCGTCAAATCAGTTTTCCTTCTACCGCAAAACATTCGGGTTGGGGTGTCCATTCCTTCGTCTGCAGAAAATAAAACAAAAAATGTTTAAACTTGCACATGAATTTTTAGTGGGTTAATAAAAAATAAAATAACGAAACAGTTCAAAAACTACTTGTCAGTCAAAAACAGTTAATCATATATAAACAGTATTTATAAATATAAAAATAAACAAATACACAAATCGTATTTTTAAAAAATCTTTAAATACTTTATAAAAAATTAGCACATAAAAAAGAACGACAAAAGTCATTGTCTTCTTCAAATTTATTATTATGTCATACAAAAATGTCCGAGTCTTCAATTGGCATTTAGATATACTTACAGTAGTGTCTCATGCTTGATTTTGGTGGCAGCCAACAAGTGAAAATATTTTTTTTTAAATGTTGCAGATAAAACAGAAAATAACGGAAACAATGACGGGTACTTTATATAACCATGCAGGGTAATCTCTACAATTACTACTTTTTACGCTGCGTTTCATGCACTAATTTCTCGCTGGAAAATACACAGCACAAAACACCCATCACAAAAACAACTTTTAAAAAATCTTTCCAAGAAATGAAAAAACATTCAAAGTTTTTTTCGAAAATTTAATTACTTCTGTGCCTGTTTGAAGATCTCTTTTGACCATTCTTGCTGCTGTGCACCAAAGGATTGTCTGGGGTCGTTCTGTGCTGATTCCACTCGTACATACTGGTACTCATTCGTACCTCTTCTGACAATGAATCAGAGATAGCAGCAAATAGAAAATTGGTTTTGAAACACGATTAGTTTCTAGTTTAGGTAGACAGTTTTAAAGCATTTTTAAACTCAAAAATGAAATCTTCGTTTTTTAAAAAGCTAAAAAATTGTAGAAATAAATTAAGCCACGGTTCAATTGATGATCTCTCTTTGTGATTTTTTACCCTGATAAGAACGATTTATCGGTTACAAAGTTTAATGGCTCATATTAAAATGATTCTCTATTATTGCATGGCTTTATGTTATGAATGAGTAAAATTATTTCATCTTTCAGCAATAAATCTTTTGAATAATTGATAATCGAGTAGGTGAAGATTTCATAAAAAGTTTCTAATTTTCAAAGAGTACAAATCATGCTGAGAAGATGATGAGGATGGGAGATAAATATTCACAAGGTGGTTATTATTATGTACATTTCTATTATGAGTATAGGGTGGTTTTGGGTTATATATCTTGAAAATAAATAGAAAAGTAATTTAGATGGAGAACTCACTCTGTTGAAGATGCAAATCATGGGCAGAACTGGCTCTCATTCCAGGTTCTTTCGTGATGTTCAGGTTGTACTGTGACTTCCAGAGGAACCCGTCCACATGATTGTCAAGAAGTCTCGGCGTACAGGACCCGAACGCATAGGTTGGCTTATTCGGTGTAGTTCTACTACTTCCACCACCCCCAACAGCACCCGATGCAGAACAAATAGAAGCAGACATGATGTTTTGCTTCTTAGTTTCCCACTTGGCTTGGAGTGTCACACGTCGTTCTTCCTCCAACATTCTCCTCCGTTCTTCAGCTTGCCTCCTTCGCT
>JAANSO010001195.1:0-18783 GCA_036507315.1 Lepidocyrtus fimetarius | reverse complement strand
GACCGTCATTCTCTGTAAGGATTATCTTAATTTTACGATTCCCTAACAAGTTAAAAGCAAAACTAAATAGTTTTATTTCTCGAATACTTTTACGAGATTTTTTTTAAAAGCTGATTAAATTTGGAATAAAATCATTAATTAAGCTCCATTCTGCATTGTACATTTAATGCAAAACGGTTTTGTTGACAATTTAATTATGAATCAGTAATTATTTAGAAGCCTTAGCTAATTAAAATATTAAAAGACTCTCATTCCGCTTTTTACTTTTAATGTAAAAAAGATATTAATTTAAATACAGACAAATTGTTTAGGTCTAATATCTTGAAAAGCATACCAAATGAGAATAGTATCCAGAAGTTGTATTTTGTTTGCACTTTTTGCTTTTAAAAGTTCACATCCGGTTTCATTAGAAAATGTTTAAGAAAGGTAATGCCAAAAAATGGTGTATTTCTAGTTGCTTTTTGTAGGAGGATCCAAGGGTAGGTGCTTTAACTGTCTTCATTCTCTTTGTTTTACAATAAGCAATAGTTTCTATTTTTGACAAATTGCAAATCTTTTTGGGCATTTTTAAAAAGTTGAACGATGCAGTACATTTAACACCATCCAATAAAAGTTTTTTGCTTTACATTTTCGTAACTTCCATTGATTCTGACGTTTGGTGAAAATTTTAATAACATTTTAACTTCTTTTAACAAAGACGTTCTACTTCAATCTTTCTAAAATTATCCTCAAGGCGTTCTCTGTGCAGGAAAACTCTTTTAAACTTGGTTTTTAAATAAAAATTATCTTCGTATATAGGATCACATGGAAAAATCTTATCGATATTCAGAAAAGAACTGGCTGTGGAAAGATTGTCTTTTCGATGGAAATATGCGTTGTTTAGTTTATTTATTTAGCAATATTTATTTTGAGCTGACAAGCAAACGTCGTACATTGACGAAGGCAGGGAGGGTGACATGCAATATGCTAAGAATGGATATTCTTTGCCACAAAATTCATTCCACTAAGTAAATTTAATTTGTAAATTCAATTGCTCGACTTGCAAATTAATTTATGGGGTTTTCATTGCAAGTGCGTTTCTTACAAATTTAAGCTTAGCAAATTTTAATTTCGAGCTGGAGGAAACAAACGAAACGTGCTTGTCTATATTATATAGCAAGAAACTAAACTTTGTATTGGTCTCATCATTCATGAGAATCTTTATACATGGAAGAAACTACATTTTCTCTCCATTTAAATGTTTTTTAAAAAACCTGTCCATAGCAATTTTCAGCGCATTTTGTTGTTTTTGTCTTATTACCAATATTTGTTGCTATTGGGGTTTTATATTTAAATTAATAAAAACATGCAGTCAGCCACATTTATCCGTTAATTTTTTCTGAATGAACAATTTTTATAGTTTTTTAAGGATTTGTGACTAGGGTTTCTACCGAGACCGTTAATTAACGTCTCGGTTTATCTCGTTTGCTAGATAAGGTCTCGGTTTGCTTAACTGTTTGTCAGTTAAGGTCTCGTTTTAGCATTTTTGCCATTTTTTTATTTTAAAAGCAAAAAATGGTGGCTTCTGATTGGCTGCTTTGCTTGAACAAGTCTCGGTTGTGCTAGTTAACGTCTCGTTTTGTCAGTTAAGGTCTCGTTTCGCATCTTAACTGACGCTTATCTGATAAGCTTATCTGACTCTCGTTTTTTATGGAAACCCTATTTGTGACCATCAAGGAATTTTTTCATTTCCTAATCTCAAATTTAAACACAGTAAACATTTTAAATTTTATTTTGAAGATAGCAAACACTAAAAAAGTGGATTCAGGCTTAACAATTTAAAAAAATGCTTTCCAAACAAATCAAAGAGATTGATAAAACCGTTTTTTGGTTGTTTTTAGTTTTAAAACCTACACCACTTTCTACATTTAAAGTAGTTTCGATTTTCAAGCCTAAAATTTTTTAATGTTTAAAAAAGGCGCCTGGTCTACTTAAATTCAAGTTTAAAAATTTAAGTTGGCGATTTTATAGACGCAAGTACGGAGAATACGGAGCACTAAAACGAAATTTTTATTACAAAAAATTTAATTTTTTGAATACCAATGCTATTTAGTAGCATAAACCATTCAAAAATGCATTCCATTTTTATTTTCACCTTATTTTGTAGGCTTAAACTTGAAAAAAAGTTCCAGGGTCAGAGCAATAACCAATTGACAAGACTGGCAAGTTCTGGGTTTACCTGAGCGATTGAATATTTGCTAAATTAATTTAGCTTTTAAATCCAAGCTAATTCTAAAATTGATACCTTTTTAATTAAAAATTGCCGTTTAACAAAGTATTGGGTTGTAAGTAGGACCATACATTTTTGCCGTACTTTTTTAATAAGTTCTATTGCTTTACTTACTTGCCTATTTCTGTTTCTTTAGTTTTTTATTTCACCTGCATTTTATCAAAGAAATAAAAATTGGAAATACATTTTCATTCTCTGCAGGTGTTTTGTTTAACAATGGAGGTCAGATCCCACTTTAGAAATGCATCTTAGCAGTATTGAACATTTCAAAAGTTTGTTCTTCATTAACTTTTTGATTTTACGATCTTACTTGTCCGTAAGTTATGCTGTAAACACCTGGATTTAAATAAATCTATTTTATACTTTTAAAGGTTTCTAACAATTAATTAATCTTGTGCAATTGTGTTTGCACTATAATTGCAAATTACATAACGTCCCCATAAACAACTAATTTTCCCAGGTTAAAAATTGTGTAATTTACATTATTTGCACAATTATTTAGAAAGTTATTTATTGAAATTGTTTTAAAGTTATATAATTTAAATGCAATTTAGTGATTAGGATCTTTCAAAAAAAATTTGGGTTAAAAACAACCTTCACAAATCAAGTTTGTACTCGAGGGGCAAATCGAACAGCAAAGTTTGTAATTAAAACTAGTTAATTATCGGCTCGTTCAAGATTGTTTTTCTTTTTAAAACCCTTTAGTTTATTTACTCGGCCTGTCTTAATTTTGTACGTTTCTTAAAAACATATTTTTATTTTATTTATTAACTACAAAAATGGGAGGTCTACACCAATTTTTTCACTTCCTGTTTTATCCCAAAATAAAACAAACTTTGTTTTACTAAATATTAACGTTTTACTTTGAAACTATTTTTAGTTTGTAATTAATTTTGTTTTTAAAGCATTTGCTGTACATTTTGCAAACTTTAAAACTTTATTGCACCTCGTTAGAACCTAGTTGGTACATTTTATTATTAAATGTTGGGGCATTCTGAACCTGCAACACTCACTTCCGTAGACTATCCACAAATTAGCTTTAGTTTTGATGTAATAAACCAGGTTTAAATTTAAATCATTTTAAAAAATCAAATTGTGTTTTTCCAAAGTTGCAGTAAAATAAGTTTCAATTATAAAAATTTATTTGAAGAAATCACCGTTTTGCATTCTACATTTAATGCGAAACGATGAAAAAATTGATAATTAAAAAACATTTTTAATAATTAATCAGACAATTTGCAATCCGTTATCTACTTGGGCAATATTTTTTTATTTTCCAAAGTACATTTTGTTGATAGTTGGCAAAATTTAAATTGCCGGTGCGGATTTCGCCTCGACTGCGGAATTTCTTTTTTAAACAAACATTTTTTTGCAAATTATCTATACCCTGGCCTGCGAATACTTTAATTAAACTGCGATACCCATTCTGCATTTTACATTTAATGCAAAAAGGTGCTAATCAAAAGTACAGGAAATACTTGAATTACCAGTAAAACTAAGTTTTTAGAAGAACCGGGCAAAGCTTTATCTTAAAATTCCAACTTGTTAATTTATCTCTATTTTTATAGGTCTTGGGTTTTGGTTTTGTCCTTTAACCTACATGGTTATTTATTCTTACAAAAAATTAAGATAATTTTAGATTGAATAATTCCATTGTTGCAAACCAATAACAGTCATTCTCTGTAAGGATTATCTTGGTTTAACGATTTCCAAGTTAACAGGAAAACAAAATTCTAGTAGTTTTATTTCTCAAATAGTTTTGCACGAAGTTATTTTAGGCTGAGAATGATGCAGTACATTTGACACCTTCCGGAATTAATTTTTGATATTTACAGTTTATTTAAGTACAAAATCAGCATTTTTGACTACACTACTTTATTTTACCCCGTTGAGTACGAATCAGATATTAAATTGGCAAACTGAAAGTTCACTTCCGGTTTCATTCGAAAATGTTGTTTAAGAAAATTAAAGCCTAAGAAATCGTGTATTTCTAGTTTATTGCTTTTTTCCTTGCAGGAGGAAACAGGGGTAGGTGCTTTACCAGTCTTCATTCTCTTTGTTTTACAATGGTGATTAGGTTTTTGCAAAAATTGCAAATCTTACCACTTTTTGAGTAGTTTAATAATTTTTGAAAACTTGAATAATGAAGTACATTTAACACCATCCAATAAAGTTTTTTGCTTTTCTGTAACTTTCACTGATAATTATTTTGATGTTTGGTGAAAATATTAAAAGGACTTCAACTGCTTTTAAAATAGAAACTTTCTAAACCCAACGTTCCCTGTACAGGAAAACCTTTCAAGCTTGTTTTTAATTCAAGAATTATGTTTATATACGGGCTAACCTGGAAAAATCTTCTGGAAAATCTTCAGGAAAGAACGGCTGTGGAAAGATTGTCTTTTCGATAGAAATCGACGTTGCTTATTTATTTATTTTTTGAGCTTATTTAGAAACATTTATTTTAGAGTTCTTTTGTAAAATCATTTCAATCGTCTAAAAAGTTGATCGCAAATCTTTTACAAGAAATTATTGAACAGTTTTACATTAACTGCTTACATAGACATATTATTTTTAAAAAAATCAAGAACGCAAAAAGATTTGCATGCATCTGTAGATACTTAGCAGAGTTTAAACTGCGGGTTTGTCTAGATTGGTAATGACGTGCAGACAAAGAATATTTAAATATTTTTGCAAATTTGCAAACGGTTTTTTCAAAAACCAATTTTACGTTATTTGAACATTGGCTTTCAGGGAAAATCTTTATTGCATGTAAAAGATTTTGCAAAACAGTTTTTAATAATCTGCAAATAAAAGTTTTTCCTTTACTTTTCTGTAACTTTTTGTATGTTCATATATTGCAAACCCATGGAATACAGACTGGATCTTCAGAAAAGAACGTCTGTGGAAAGATTGTCTTTTTGATAGATTCAAGCTTTGTTTATTTTATTTATTTAGCAGATTTTATTTTGAGCTGACAAGCTCACGTCGTACATTGACGAATGCAGGGAAAATGCTTTCATAAGCTTCATACATTGAAGATAACGCCTTGAAATGTATCAAGCGGTTAATATTCAAGTAATCTAGTCTCTAATTTCGCAACATTTAAAAGTTGAATCATGACATACATTCAACATTCGGTTTTGTTTTTGAACTGTTAAATCCGCAGGGTTTGTTATTTTCCAAAAAATATGATAAATTTAGATTAAAAATTGTTGCAAACCAATGAGGTAAATCTTCCGCACTGCAAGGATTGTCTTCTTTTTACGTTTTTCTAAAACAGCAAAATTAAATTTCGGTGGTTTTATTTCCCGAATAAATCTGCGGGAAGTTTTTTAAAGCTGAGAATGATGCAGTACATTTGACACCTTCCGGAAATTATTTTTCATATTATTTATTTTGTTTTTAAATACAAAATCAAACTTGTTTTTGTTCAACCGTGTTGAATATTAACCACATCGATTACCCATGGGTCTTTTGTATTTCTTTTATTATTAATGCATGATTTTCAAAATATCTTCTATAAAATAGACATTTTTTGCAATTAAATCCATAAAATAAATGCAGAAACTCATTATTTATGAACTCGTACCGAAAAGCCCTAACTTTTGTCGCGCAGAATGCAAATAATCCTAACCAACCGATATTTTCAAAATATTTTAGTATTTCCGGGACAATCCAATAGATTATTAGCCTTTTCTAATGTTTTGTTAGAAATGGCAGCACATTTGCTCACTTCAATTTTAACTTTTGTGTGAATTTTACATGTTTTTACAAGCAAACAAAGGAGTCTACTCGTAAGTATAAGATTCAAAGTCTTCCTGAATAAAATTGCTTTCCAGTTTTTCACTTCAATTTTGCCTTTTTAAGTTTCTAAATTATGTTTTTAAAGATTGAAAGAAAGTTCGTTTACATTTTCAAACTTTCTTATAAAGGTTCTGCTTTTTGCATGTCTTTTACTTTTCAACAAATTTCAAATCATGAAAATAATTTTTTACCGCTGTGCAGTAGTCAAAATATTTATTAAAATGTGAAATATTCGCTTTTCAATAAACTTTGTTACGGTTTTGCCTTAAACAGCTTTCCATAGCCATCTACGTTATGAAGGGAGTTTCTCTTTCTCCCATTATCTTTTTTATATACAAAACCGTGAAAGACCTCGCGCAGTACCTTTGCGGAGACCGATGATAAGTTCCATTCCGTAATTTACATGCGAAACGGCACTTAAAAGTTTATTAACCTAATTAACTGCAAATTTTTAAAAGCAACTGACGTTGAGCTTTACTATTAACTTTTTTTGCTTTTTTGACTTATTTTTAACGCTTTTTCATTCTTAAATAAAAGTATTAACGTTTCCGTGGCATGCGGGGCTTTTTATTCTTTACGCAATAACCATAAAAAATCTTGAAGATTTCACAAAGAAATAAGTTTGTGCATTTAAAAGGTAAAAATAAACTTTTAAACTTTGCAAATTGTTCATTTAATGGAAGTGGACGTCTTTGCACATTAAAGTAATCCACTTTTGAAATTTTTCAACAATTTCTTAAATAAAATTAGCGCAAAATCGCAATTGCCTATTCTTCTATCAGGAAACAAGCTTTTAAATCACTAGCTATTTATGGAAAAATTTAGCGAATTAACTTAATCTCCAAAGAAAATATTTTAATGAAATGATACTAGTCTACGTAAAAGGATACATCATCTTCGCTATACTTTGTTCATCTTTAAGTAGGACATTGATCCAAATAGTTTTCTGCTTTTGCAATTGTTTAATTATTTTCTAAAGCTGGAATGCTGCACTACATTTAACACCATCCAGAATTTAAGTTTTAAATATACGATGGGATATTTAATTTTAATTGATAAAATTAAACACAATTTTATTATTTTACGAAATTAATTATCGTCATTGCCCGTAAGTTCCAACACAGAATTCTAAGTTTCACTAAAGACAGTAAATTCTTGAGCTGTCTGAATCAGTAAGTTCATAAGCAAAGTTTAAACTGTCGGCGCGGATTCAGCATAGACAGTGGAATATCTTAGCTTCAAACAATATTCTTCGTTGATTTGTCAAAAGCTAAGTTTAAAATTCTATGAATAAAATGAACTGTAAACCTCAATTTGCATTTTACGTTTAATGCTAAACTTATTAAATTACATTTAAATCACTCTAAATCTTTGTAAAACTCTATTCTGAAGGTAATTTATCAAAGTGAAGTTGATGAACTTGAGAATATCAATCAGTATTTGCATAATCTTTTTCGTAAAAATGAACTTTCAAACTTTACAAATTGTTGATTTGGTGAAAGTGAAAGTCTTCGTACATTGAAGAAATCCAATTTTGCAATTTGTTTAATAATTTCTTTAAAAAATTAGTCTAAAACCGGAAATGCAGGTTTCGGCTGTATTTGGAATTTATATTATAAAACCCAAAGTGTATGACGTATTCTCCGAAACAAGATTGGAAATATTTCAACGATTTCACCTTAGCTTTTTACAAGGTTTGTTCTTATTCTAATTGAGTAAACTTTCTAACAAAAGCAAGAAATCCAACGATGTAAGACTTTCGTCCATTTCCAGTTTACCCTCAAATTTAATTAACCAGCTAATTTTACATTTAATTAGCTGAACAAACTGACTATCAGTGGAACTCTTCTTTTCAAAAATATTACAAATATATCAGACCCTTCTTTTCCATTAAAACCAGGAGATAAAAAACTTAATTTAAGATTGCCCATGTAAAATCACTTTACTCTTGCATTAAAATAATTTCTTTGCCACCACAAGGCTTTCCTTTTTTGCCAACTCCATCTCCTTCTATTTGCCCAACCTATCTACTTTTAAAATTTTCTCTCCAAACAAGGCATTGTAATTACTTTCGAAACCATATTTTACATTATCGTAACTCACAAGAGAAAGTCTTAGGTATCGACCTTTGTCAACCATCTCTAACTATTTGCTTGAACCGGAAAGTAAAAAATGCTCACTTCTGTAGCTTACTTTTCAATGTATGAAAACCTTGAAATTTACCAACTCATCCCTATCCGGTTTTATTTTTATGCTTCAATTATGATCCTTAAAATTAGGTAACCCTTAAATTAAATTAACCCTAAATAAATCTAAAGAGTAATTTTATAGTAAGTTTTACAAATCCAGTATCCGGAAGTCCTTGAAAGTTATCCTGTAATTAATTATCTGTCCAGTTGGCAGCGGAAGTGACTTGTGTGTAATGAGCAGCTTGGCGTTGTCCAAAATTATTCAATGTTGGAAGGAGTAGAGTGGGAACTTTCTTATCTGGAAAGAAAACAAAATGTGATTAGAAAAACGCGGACACTTTCTCAAAGACTTTCAAAATAAAGGAGGGTTACAGTACGGTTGTGTTAATTAGATTGAAATATGGCTTATCAAACCTGTTTGTGGAAGTCCCTTTACGTCACTCCAACAGGAACAAGTTTTTATCCCCCTTTAATGGGGCCATCCTCCTGGGGTTTCCGGTTTTCCTCCACAGCCCAGATTTAACGTGCATATGGGATTGCCGACTATCCTGTAATTGTAAGAAGGAACAAAATGATGGAAGCAATTTTAAAAACAGTCTTTATAGATACATGTTAAAATAGTTAATTGTTAGGTAAAAGATTGAGGCTCCTTACCTTGTCCAAATCTTCCGATGAGCTATCCTCAAGCGAATCAGTGCCATGTTGTAAAAAAAGAAAGGTGTTTAGTTTCAAACGGTAACGGTGAGGTACACCAACAGAATGAAATGGAGCTTATTTTTAAGGCGGCCTAAATAAAAACCATCGTCATTAATCGAAATCAACTACTTTGTAAAACACAAAATCACTTCGTTTCAAAAATAAAATGTGTTAAAAATTAAAACTAGTTTTGAGGCTTCTTACTTTCATTTGAATAGGACAGGAATGAATGGAATTATGGCGTCCCACAAGGCGTCTAAGTCCTGTTCAGCTCCACTCAAAAAAGTGAATCCAAGTCCTACCTTTTGTGATAGAAATATAAAAATCAACAACAAAATATTATTTTCAGTCACTATCAGCATTTAAAATTAAATTAGTTTTTATCAGAACACAACAAAATGCCCATTCCAGCCAGGTTATAATGACCCAAAACTTTTGCTAAGCTTTAATTTCTGGTAAAAATTTACAAAATTAATTTTAAATTTTGTCTGACTTACTCTTTTTAAATTATAACAAGCTTTCCTTAAAATAACTGTTCTTTAACTATGTTTAATTAATATTTAATTAAACTCTTGGCACAAATAATAACGGCGTCGTCATCAAAAAATATTCCGAACCAATTTTTTTAACTCCGTCGTCGTCAACTTCAGAAAATTAAATGAGCCGTGTCTCATCCAAAAGACGCTTGGTTTTGGCTTTGCCTCGGTCCGTTATATATTTTAAGGCGTAGAAGCCGGCATGGTTTTAGCTGGTTTTAGGGTGGTGGTGGAGGAGAAGGAGGCTGAATGGAATGTTCTGGAAAGTTCTTTTGATTCCTTCTTATGCAAAGATTAGCTTCAGTTTCTTCTTTTAGATAAGGGGAGAACAATTAAATTGCAAAGCTTGTAAACTCAGTTCTTTCCCTTTTGCAAAAACTCAGCCAATCTGATTGTGCCATTTGGCAGGTGGCTTTCCTTTCCATTTCACTTGCTCAACTGTCACGTACGCACGTTTGCTTTGATTTGTACAGTGACGATGATAAAGCCATGCGCTTGCCATTTGATTTTTACTTAAAGCATGATCATTTAAGTACAATCGAGAAGCTGCCTCAATTTTTTCGTCTTCGTCACCTGCGTTCCCAACTTCTCGCCGCAGTCGTAACCTCTCGTCTTTTTTCGTCTCCGTTTAATTTAAATCAAGGAAGAAAGGATAGGAAAACTAAACAGAAGCAAAGTAAATTTGTTGAATAGTTAGCAATGCTTTAGCAATTTCTTACTTTGGCTCAAATTAGCTTGGGAGGGTAGTAGAAGTACTGTTAACTGCTTGGCTTGGGCAATTTTTACATGAAATGGTTAATGAGGGGAAGGCTGAAAATTAAATGTACAATTTTGCATTATCAGCTTCTTTATCTTTCCCTTAAGTTAAAAAGTAAAAGTTAACCAATCCGTTTAAGACATTTGTTTCAGCACTTCTCTCTTTCCATTTCTCTTGCTTGTTCTTTATCAAACACGTAGCTTTTCTGGGAATTGGAACAATGGAAAGTGATGATGATTAATTTTGAAACAGTTCAAAGTGAATGAAAGGATAGCAAATTGAACAAAAAGCATTTAACATTGCAATACTTAACCCTCTTTTGATGTTTGCTTCTTTTTCGCATTCAATGGAACAAGGCGCTGCTCAGCTTTGTTTCGGTTTCGTCACAGTTAAATTAATTTGAAAATGCTAGATGGCTTCCAGATGGAAACTTCCGAAACAAAACGCCACAAATGTAATTGAAACAGTTATGATTTGCAATGCTATTGCAGATTTGTATGAAAATTTATAAATTAATATAAAGTTGATTACAGAACAATTTAATTTTTGAATGCTTCAGCGCAAATTAATTCAGATTCACCATTTCGACGTTAATAAATTGCTAATAAATATTCGCAACTTATTCTTAGGTTTGCTTTGTCTATTTACAGGTTTCAAAATTACCAGATCTACTTGCGATATAAATCAGACGGAGAATCAATGTGTTTTGAAATATTCTTCAGGTTCATAACGGATAGTCAGCTAAAAATAAAAATTACAAGATGGAAATAGCAATTTAAATGAAATAATTTTTGATGATGTCGCCTTTGTCGATATCCTAAACGCTGCTGCTTTATTTTTGCAAGCCATGATTTGCAAATGATCATCGGTGAAATAAAGCGTTTGGAAAGAAGGACCCGTGACAATACAAAAAAGTAAATAACATTGTTCAATATTAAAAATCGATTTATTTTTGTTTTCTCTCTTTACAAAACGAGTACTTATTCTAAAAGCTAGTTTATAATTAAAGCTAAAATTATATCAATTTAAACTAAATTAAGTTACTTAATATTATCATCTTTACTGCAAAAAAGAAAGAATAGGAACACAAAAAATCAGAAACGAACGTTTTAGTATACAAAAAGCATTTTAAACTTATTTATTAACGCAGATCATATCGCATTTAGCATAATATTTGTTACAATTCATTTCTCCTGCAATTGTCCGCAGAAAAATGGAACACATTTGTCAACTTCCAACAAAACATTTTACGTTGCAGAAAAAATTTTAAAGGATTTGCTGAGATTTAAGCAAAACCTGAGTTTTCGTAACGGATGTGACTTTTACCTTGAAAGCACATCAGGAAGAGAAAGTTTGCAATTAAATCCTTTTCTAAATATCCACAAACTGTTTACCCTACTTAACTCTTTTTTTGTGCAAATTTTTAGCAAATAGTAGCAATTAATTTCCATTCTTTAGATGTGTATTTTGATAAGGTCAAAATGCATTTTTATTTGTAAAATATAAAAATTCCGATGTAATTTCTTTCCATGCTTTTATAAAACCTTCCAGGGTCATTTAGGCCAGGATTTTCTCCTTTTTACAACTATTAAAACGAAAACCCATCTAATTTTGTTAAAAACTGAAATTGCAGAACATTTGCAAATTCAGCTGGGATAAACCTTGCAAAACAAGAATGAGTTTATTCAAATTGACTATGATTTATTTTGAATTATAGTCAATATTTCAAATTTAAAGAAAACATTAAACAGTTCTACATTAATTGAATTTTAAACATTAAAATTGTGGGGATTGTGAACAAAGTGAATTGTCATTTCCTTCCGTTGTATTATTTCAAATGAAAACACTCATTCCTTTTGTGTAAAATTTATGCAAAAATCAAGTTCAAATTGGGAATCTTCGTACATTGAAGAGAATCCCCTTAGGTATTTAATTTGTATATCTACATAATGAAAATCAAGATTATTTGAGTAAATTTAAGTACGTTTTCAAATAATGATTTATACATTGACAACGCAGGGGAAGAAGGGAGAAAAAACTTTGAAGTCGTTCCAAACTTTTAATTAAGAAATTCTTTTACACCGGAATTTCATGAAAAGTTTGACCTCCATAAACTGTCTACATTTTTAATTTTTATTTACAAGCAGATTTTTCCACCCTGTTGGCATAGTTCACGAATTGCAATAAAATATCGAGAAAGAAAATACTCTGAAATTCACCGCTTCTTCACCGGAAAATCTTTCCCGGATATTTAAAAAAAATGTTATTTAATTTCTATTGGCTGCTCTTTGATATTGTTAAATTAGCAATATTAAACACTCAAAGACAGCCAGACATTCAAGTAATAAGTAGAAGTTAAAGTATTTGATTTTTCTTTCATGTTTGTTTTCAAATAGCTTTCCAAGGACATCTAGGTCAGGAATGGAGTAAAATTTGTACGAGGGTGTTTTGAATTATTTCATCCTTTATTTTCCCAAAGGCGTGCCCACAAGATATTCTTTATAAAAGCTTTCAAATCTTTAATGAAAATCTGAACTGAAAGAATGAAGTGAAAGTCATGAAAAATCAGATTTTTAACAAACAAATTGGAAAATAAAGGCAGTTAAAAACTGTGGATTGCAGCTGGGGTAATTAAATTATTAAACCAAGTGCATCCGACATAAAAGTTCTTGGACAATCAGGAAAAAGCCCAGGAATATTGTTAGCTTTAATCTAGAGTTGCTTACTTAAGTTTTAGCTCATTTCAGGAGATACTAAAATTAATAAAATTATCATTTGAAAGCAGGAATGTTGCAATGCTTGCACCCTCCACAATTTTGTGTCATTTAATATTTATGAGAAAATATTACTTTGGCAATTTTAAAATTCGTCGATTGTGCATTTCTTAGTCTCCCCATCAACAACTACTTTTTCTAGGTTAAATAAAAAATTGTGTAATTTACATTATTTACACAAATACTTGAAAAACTATTATTTGCAATTGGCAAGTAATAGTTCCTCTGATTAATTTGTCCAGACAATGAAACACAAACTCAAAGTGGAAACATTGAAAGTAGCCTTTATTATTACCCTAGGTTTTAAACATGGCTGCTTCATACCACAGATCAGAACCACAACAAAATCAGTAAAAAACGTTATTGAATGAACCAGAGCTGGTAAAAACCCGGGGTTTTTTTATTTTCCCCTCCCCAGGTGGGAAAAATGGGTTCTATTTGGTTTTATTGGGTTTTAATATAGGAAATTGGCAATTAGGTTTTAGGCCATTCTGGCGTACAATTCCGGACAACTTTTTTAAAATTATGCGAGTGTCAAAATCTTTGTTAAACTGCTTTTTTCTAGAGAATAGACCATATTTAAGTTTTAAATCTAATTTGTTTTAACAAAATAGGATCAGTAAGTTTGATAGACAGTTTGACAAGTTTGATTTGTCGGTGCGGATTTCGCCCAGACTGCGGAATTTCCTGTTTAAACAAAATTTTAGAAACTGGCCGTGGGATCCTTTTCATAAATTGAGGTGAGATTTCCATCCTTCATTTCACATTCAATGTAGAACGGCACTAATTCAACTAAATAAGAATTAATTACTGCAATTATCTGCATAAGTACAAATTTCACTTTTCACTACATTGATTATTTATAATTTAATAGAATAATTATTAACTTCTTTCTTTTCTTGTTTTCTTTCTTTCTCTCACTTTAAATGGCTGGGTTGTTTTTGAACTAGAATAGATTTCTTGCAAGGGTTAGGCCAAAGTTAGCGTTTTAAATAATTCTAGTCTTTTTGGAAAGATTGATTTATCAACTTTTGTTTCGTTCCAATTCAAAAACACGAAGTGAGAAAGTGAGAGCCGTTGTTGAAAACAATTTCTCTAATCTCTATAGAACTATTGAATAAACTGATAATAATGACTGATTGATTGAACTAATGTTTAAAGTGCTTATTTTATATTTTTTATAGTATCTCACAGAAACTTTTCTTAAGATTTACGTACTCTTTTAAATGCAATTGATTAGATAAGCTTCGTTTTGCATTTTACATTTAATGCAAAACGGTGAAAATTAAATTCGTTAAAAATTAAGTCAACGAAGTAAGTAACAAGGGAAAATGTGGTAAAATACATTTTTATTTGTAAAGTTTAGGGATTCAAGATAATTTCTTTTCCATGTTTTCATAAAGCATTCCAGGGTCATCTAGGCCAGGATTTTCTCTTTTTTACAACTAAGACGATAACCCATCAAGTTCTAATTTTTAGTGTTAAAAACTGAAATTGGAGAACATTTGAAACTTCAATATAAAGAATAAACTGTTTTAATCATATAAAAGTTCCACCTTTGTGGGGCAAAATGATACTTCAAACGAATTTTATTTAATAGCAACTGTTGCAAAAAAGGGTTTAATAAAAATTGCTTTTCTACCTGTGCAACATTTTAACTCAATTCAGAATTAATTTGTGAAGGCTTAAATTACGAATGAATTCTTTCTTTAAGCTCCAAACGCTTTTGGGAGAATTTAATAGTTAAAAGTTCTTTTTGTTCCTGTTTGCAAAATTGAACCAAAAGAGCTAAGGTTTAGAAATCAGCCAATTTTAGATTTTATTAGGAAATTACAGTACATTAACAATTATCCTGGTTTTGTTAGAAAAAACTTTCAAAAATCTGCAATTAAAATGCATACTCTACTTCAACAAATCTACACTGAACTGTTTTATTAGCTAATCAGGTCGTTGAAAGAGTAGGATGAAGAGTACCGATACTTTGTAACTTTCTCAGTAAGACAATAAAATCTCGACGCTACTTAAAAATCATGATAAGAGTCATAGTTTAAAATAGCTGATTTTAAATCTTCACAATTCATTGAACCGTTTCACATTAACTGCCCAACTACGCATAAATATTTTATTTTTTAGTGAAATCAACAACGGTAAAAGATTGAAAATGAGCCAAACAGGTAAATTTAATCGAGTTTGCAAAGTCTAAATTGTCGGTGCGGATTTCGCCTCGATTGCGGAATCTCCTGTTTAAACAAAAATGTTTTTGAAAATTATCTACTACTTTGCCGTGAGATATTTTGAATAAATTGAACTGTGATTCCCATTCTGCATTTTACATTTACTGCAGAATGGTACTGAACGGAACGGTCAAGATTTTATTTCTTTACATCGCAATTTAAAACAAAATTTTACTTTAATTAATTTTTTTTATAATTTTTAGTTAAAACAACTTTTCCGTTTATTTGGTAAGTTCGTAAATTATGAATACACAAAACAGGATAACTGCACCATCGAAGGTGGCCGTTTTTAGATTTCTCGTGTTCAAAACGGAATTTTAATAGCTCCATTCTACATTGTACGTTTAATGTGAAAGGGTGTTGTATGGACTCGTCCCGAAAAATGCATTCATAATAATGAAGAAAACGAATATAATGTAAAATCATAAGCAACCGGTATTTTCAAAATGCATGATTAGCCTTCATTCCTCAAGTGCAATCACTTACAAGTTTTTTCAAAAACATCAACTACTTAATAAAAATTTTATTTTCATTTTGCAAACTTTCATTTATATATGTAGTCTCACTTTCTATAAATTTTCTCACCACAGGATAAGTCAACCCCCAATTCAAAACTTTTAGCAATGAAAAATTTATTACCACTGGCTTGTCAAATCCTTCCCAGCTTTTACCAATCTTTCTCTTTGTTCAGTTCCGAATTAAATGTGTATGAGATATACAGAATATCCAAAGCCATTCCTTTCTCCACAAATTTTCCATTTCTGCAAAATAAGCAATTTTGTAATTGCTCTAAACTCTTAAATTTAACTAATTGTAAATGTAGTAATTGTAATTTTGGGTAAAGTTTGCATTTTTCCGAATTAAATGTATTTTAACAAGATTGACATGGACATGCAAGAAAATTGCAATGATCTATCAAAGCCTGGAAATTAAAAACCAGATTTCCAGCGTCGTTTAAAATAAAAAGACATTTGATGTTTAACCACTGCATTACCTCTGCAGTGATTCTTTCTTCGGTTACACATTTCAAATTTTAAAACCGTCAATCTTAAGAATTCCTTTTTAGAAATTAATATTTATTTGAAACAAACTAATTACTGACAGCGCAATTAGGACGCAGTGTTAAACATTTTAAAAAGAAAACTGTGAAGGATAATATTTAAAAAACTATTTAACTGCACAGATTCGCATGCTTAAATAAGAGATTGCTTTTTGTAATTACATTTTTACGTGCTGCCAAGATGTAAACTTGCGCTCAAACTTAAACTCAAAAAGATCTCTACTGGAAATCATTCCTTTAAAAATCTCAACGTCAGTTTAACACTGTTTCTAATCTTAAAAAATATTGAACAGTTTTACATTAACTCTTCAACTAAAATGCTTGTTCGTTTTTTTACTAGTTCCTTCTTCGCCACCATTTCCTCAGATTTTTTGTTTTAAGGGGAAAACTTGCCAAGTACTTAACAGAGAGTATCTTAAAGCTGTCGGTAAATCTCAAGGTTTACTCTAAAATAAAAATAATTGGTTTTTATTCACAAATGCCAACACGGTTGGTGTAGTTCCGGAAACTATTCGCACTATTCACCTTCAAAAAACTTGCTTTGCTTAACTTGCGTCCATGCATATTCTTCATTGAACTTTTCAATTTCTAACAGTGATTTTAAATCAAAAGTCTTAGTACATTTAAGCAATCAGGTTTTTCACAAAAATTTAATTGGCCCTAACTGTTTTTGGTTAATTAATTGTAATTTAATCTTCTGTTTGAATAAAATGTTTGCATTACATTTGCAAATATTGCAAAAGAGTGCCTGCAACTTGGAAAATTGAAAAAACAAATCTCATGAATACACAGAGCTTTATTGGTTTTACTTTTTCTACTTTTTGGCATAAAAACTAGCTTTATGATGTAATTTAGTCTTTTTAGGATTTACTAAACCCCTGCAATACATCAGCAGTGATTCCCTTCTTCATTGCCTAAAACTTCCTCATTGCCTTTTATATTTACTGCCAGTGAAAGTTGCCTTTCGAATGTAAACTTTGATTACCCGAAGAAGACAAGTAGTTGCAAATATCCAAGTAAAATTCGGTATTAAGCATCTGATAAATTGCAGAATGATTAGTCTTTTCTTCAAAGTAATGTGCATTATTCGTGTAATTTCAAAACTAAAAAGACAAGAGTTTAAAACACCTTTCACAAAATTATGTGTAAACAATGAAATAGGTTTTACTGACAAAATTGCAATGTCTTTAAAATTGTTTTATTCACGATAGTGGTGAAAGTTTATATTTTCATGTTCGGATCTAGAGATCAAGGAAAATATTTTTTTCACGAAACAATTTTTCTTGCTTGTGAGAGAGCAACCAAAAAGCTCCATAACAATATTTTGCCTTGAAAAATATTTCGTTTATTTGCAAAACTGGAATCCTAGAGTAGTATCGGAGCCTTTGTCGAAAAATTACAATTTAATTTTTCTACTGTTTCAAATTTCTTATTGACATCAATTGAGGAGCATGACTCGAATTGGAGAAAGTTATCTTTGCGTTCCTATTCCTCTCATTATCGAAATTAAAACAAGTTGTTGCCTTTAAAGTTTAATTTTACGATTCCAGAAAACTGCTTTACATTAGCAATTTCCGGATTTTTGGTGTCTGGTTGAAACAAAACTGTTAACAATCTTCTATTACAACAGGAAATTAACAGAGAAGGTTTGCGAATTATTGTCGAATTGCTGTTTTCTTCTATCCCGAAACAAGCTTTTAAATGACTACCTAATTATGCAAATATTTAACCCATAAAACTTGAAATTTAGAATATATTTTAAAAGGAAACGATTTTACAAAAGACCAGGGATTATCTTTTTTATACTTTTGCTTTTACTTAGTGCTTGATTTAATCACTAGATCACTATACTAATTTTGCAATATTTTTTTTATTTTCTAAAGCTGAAATGATGTCATACATTTAACATCATCCAGAATTTAATTTTTGTAGCGTTTAATCCACGACGAAATATTTGCATGAATCAGCAATGTTTACGCAAAATTCAAACTGTCGGTGCGGATTCAGCCTAGACTGCGGAATGTCTTATCTAAACTTCCTTCAATACGTAAATTTGTTAGAAGCTGAGTTTGAAATTGAATAAAATGAACTGTAAACCTTTTATGTATTTTACATTTAATGCAAACACGTGCATATTAAATTCGTAAATTACTCCAAAACTCAGAACTTTATTCTAATTTATCAAATGCTAAGCTTATTAACTTGAAAATATCAATCAGAGTCATAAAATTCCCTTCAACTATTTAAAACCCAAGTTGCAGAGTGTTTTTACTTAATTATTTCACCAACTTTCTACGGCTAATTAAGAAACGACAGTGGTAAAGGAGGAAAGAATTTTGTCAACGATAATCTACATTAAACTTTATCTAAAAATTAAATTTGAATGTGATTGACACGACGCACTACCTTTGCGAAGATCAATTTCCTCTATAAAAATATTTGACTGAATTTTATTCATTTCAAG
>JAANSO010001194.1:0-18783 GCA_036507315.1 Lepidocyrtus fimetarius | reverse complement strand
TTTTTTATACGTTTCAATGAACTGGCGTATGGGTCTAGTCTTGTTAAACGAGAGAGGTGACCTAAAAGGTCAACTGGCGTCTGGGTCTACCCTTACCCCTACTACTCATGACTGAAATTAGGTTCAGCCTCTATTTAAGACGATATTTGACACTTTGTTGGGGCATATTTTGAACAAGCTCTTAACTAAAATACCTTTGAATAGGGCAGTATTGCAAAAACAAATTTTCAAATTGAAATAAATGAGAACGAGCCGATTGTAATATTACGCTTTTAATTGTCTACTGTAATGTTCCGTAATACGATGTACACCAAGTAATTTGTGTAATAAAAATACATGTCAATAAGTGTTTAATGGTTGGTTTTGGAAGTACATACATTTTATTTAATGGTATGCTTTGGCATTCTAAAATTTTATTGTAATGGCATTTTTAAACGTGCTGTGTATATAGCACAATACAATTTCAACTACTGTAATTCCACAAAATAAATACACGTCAGCTAAACCGTTCATTTTACAATACCAGTATATAGTTGAATCAGATTTTGCATCGTGGCAATATTAAACGTGACGTTCTTGGATTGGCTACTGTAGTTAGTCAAGCAGATCTTGCAACTTTTGCGCATTTCCTTGTTTTAAATGGCCCAGATGAACTAAGGGGACGCTATTTTTGGACGATGAAGTCCACTTTCCAAAGGAACGACAGCAGTTCCAATGCTCCCTCGACAATAAACGGGCGGAAGCCCACAAAGGCTGTCTATGAGAAACTTCTTTCAATGATTGATAAAGAGTTAATGCCTGGCAGAAGTAACGATTCTGGCTGGAATAAGAAGAAGACAAGAAAATCAAAATTGAATCCTGCAGAAGAAATTCATGTAATGGAGCATAAATGTTTTGTTTTAGTAAAATTAAAAAGGTACAAAGATATCATTGAAGAAGGCTACGACGTCTTGGAATATATGGGCCCGATGGCGACAGTGTATAAATGCGTATTAGTGGGAATGATTCGGCTCGGAAGGGTAATGACTTAATTCTATGAAATACTTAGGTAGCTTCGCATTCAATGAGTTGATACATGCCGATTGTTTTAGAATGAGGAGGACGTAACGGAGCTGTTGGAGGATTGGAATAATGCAATTCCGACGTGTCATGAATTTCGTGAAACGCATGGTCTTTTCATTAGATATCTAGCTGCCCGTAGAGAATATCAAAAGGGCAACATAACATTTAATAAAATGGAGTATAAAAATACTATTAAACCTGCAGTAAAAGGGAACAAAACTACTGCGGGGGCGGATGCAAATAAATTGAAGTAAGGTTATCAAAAACAGCAATTTTATCAAAATAATTTACAATAATTTTTAATAATGTTGTATGAGATTTATTATAGCACTTTATAATTTATTTTTACAAATTTTATGTTAGATCTGGAGAGACATCTGGTAAAAAGAGACAGGATAAGGAAGGTTCATATGCGCAGTGTGTTGGGGAAATGGAGCAATGGATATCGAAAGTAGAGACCTTGGAGGAAAAGAATAGAAAGAAAATATTGGAAATTCTGGAAAGCAAAAATTCCACTCAGGCAGTTGCCGTGGCACCAGCAGCACCCATGGAGCCGCCTGCTTCTGCACCAAAGCAATCACAGAATAACGAGTTGTATGATTCCATGAATATGCCACCGCTTTGCGTTCGATATTTACAGGAAATGGCAAAAAAGATTAAAGAGGCAACCTCTATTAAAGCCTTACTGACTGAAGAAATACCAGGGGTAACTATAAAGTAAGTTTAATTTATGTATTTGGATTTACTACGGATTAAATTACTGAACTAATAACACATTTTGAAATTTTAAGAGCCTCGCCACAGCACCTACAACGACGGATTGACGGAACAACTAAAATACAATGTCTATGGACGTTTTTGGTAACCTCCAAAGCCCCACTGCGGACTGTTAGCATACTGCACGATACAAATAGAGAATTTTTTCAAATTGCATCAGCTTTCTGCCATAACAAGCAGAAAGACAAAATGGATTTGATTGATTTACATCCAAACAATAAAGTTCAGACCGTACGATTCAACTTATATTAATTAAATTTATGATAATTTTGTGCATGAGAATATATGTAACAGAATTTTTAATTTTCTGAAATGAACAGAAGCTGCAAGTGCTTAATACATTCATACAAGCCTCTGTACTCTTGAAATTCAACACTGGTTGGCCAGACATTTGCTATTACAAGGTTGTCGTCCGTTTCGAAGCTGGTGACGTTGCCCCCAAGTTGGGACTCTATCGTCAGTCAATTGTTTTTGATTTTAAAGACGATCCAAAGGTTAGTTTAGAAAACTAATTAAAAAATACTCATTTTTACAATTACCTTATGTTGTTTTTTATTTTACTAGGTTGTCAGGCATATTTCATTGGATATCCTTCCGAAACTTGAACAGGGACATGCAAGCGCAGCAGCAGAAGCCAGTGGGAGTGCATTGGTTCCAAGCAAACCAGCATGGGTGACAACTCCCCCTTCAACCTCACCACGCAATACAAAGGGTAAAAGCTATATCACAAGTTGGGCTTGTGATTTTCCCAGTTTGGCCACAGGTGCACTGGAAGGGAATTGGAATGAACAGAAACGGAGATTGTTTGGAAACTCAGATCCTGATGCAGTTATAGATTCAGATTCAGGAAAAATTGTTTTAATAAACGGAACTCCCCTACACAAGATTTGGAATATTGATGTTACAAGGGAGCAAGAAATAGACTTTTATTTAGAACACACAAAGCTGACAGAAGAAAATTTCATCATTTACATGGGTGAAAATAAATTTAGTCTAACTAAAGCTTGAATTAGTTTTAATACCTTTTAATCATCACTCTTACAGGAAACTTCATTGAAAAAGAAATCATTACTGGGACAAGGATTTCTTTTGAGTACAAAAGAATTGTTGATATTAAAATTCTACCGGAATATGCTACAAGTCCTGATTGTTTATTGAAGTATGATGTGAAGATCAAAGCTGCTGCTTACGGAAAAATTTCTGTGTTGCGGTAAACTAAAAAAAACCGTTCAGTAGTAACACAACTATAGTTACGTTTACATGATATTTATGCATTTTAAACTTTATTTTTTCAGAGATATTTTTGCTGTTCATCCATTGCTGAAGAAAATGATTTTAGAAAATTGCTACAGTGTTACAATTTCTATTCCAGAGGTGCAAGATGATGAGTTCAAACCGTCTCCGGAATTGCAAAAACCAAATAGAAAGTTTAGCTGCCCAATCATAGAAAAGTGTAAGTCATGCTTGGTCATAGCGATTGGAAGGGCAGCAGCCAGTGAACTTTTGTTGGAGTTGAATTCAGCACGTGAACTCTGCATCCAGTTTGTATTTGATCCAACGTCTTTTGATAAGCTCAAGTCTTGTTTATTGAGCCTGAATTCTAACCATTTGGCTTTTTTGTTTCCAAATTTTGAATATACAATGCCACTATTGAGAATCTTAGACGGAGTAGGGTATGTTCATATACATTAGTGCTATTTGATTACTAGATTAATTCTAAATATATCCATCCCTCCATTAAACATTAGAATGCAAGGAGAGGAGGAGTTTACACTGAACCATCTGCAATGCCATGTTTATGGGTTATTGATGGGGAGAAAGCTGCCTATTAGCACAAGAATTCCCAGGCCTCCGTTTTTATTACTTGGTAAGTTAAAGCCATATACAAATTGTAGAAATTAATGTTTCAGTATTTTTCCAATAAATTTGACCGTCTTTTTGTGCAGGTGGAGTTTCAACGGGAAAGACCTACTGCATTCCACATTGCGTGGCAGGCCTGTATCGGACTTGGTATGATAGAACGACTCCCCGTAGGATTCTCATTTGCACTCGATCGGATGACACTGCTGATAGGTGACTACATTAATTGCTTATAATAATGATGATAGTTTTTTATTTTAATTGGTTGTTTTAAAACATTTTCCATTTTGTAAGATTTATTTTGGAGTTTTGGCACAAATGGCTTGCAGCGGGACGCATGATATTTGCCGATGCTAAACCACTGCGAGTGTATGATCCAACTAGAAATGTGGACAGTGTTAGCAGAACTGTTAAAAATTACTGTGTATTAACTAATACTGGGAAGAAATTTCGATGTCCTAAAAAATCGGAGGTTTTGGATCATTTTGTCGTTATCACAACTTTTTCTGCATGCTCTGAATTAAATCGATTGGGACTAGAAAATTGTAATATTATCCTTTCAAACTTGTAACAGAAGAGTTTTAAAACTAATTAGAAATATTTTTGTAGGTTTCACTCACATTTTTGTGGACGAAGTGAATCAAGTTTACGAACTACAAAGTATCCAGCCTATTGCTTTAGCTGGAAGGGACACAGTAATCTTGCTGTCTGGGGATATGTTCTCAGGGCACCCAAAAATCACAAATCCGTGGAAACAGCAACTAAAACATTGCTCATTAATTGAACGATTGCACAAGTGTTATCCAAATGGGCATCCATTTATCACAAATTTCCTCGAAACTTATGGAAACAACGAAGTCATAATCAACGTATGTCTATAGCTAAAGAGAGAGCACATTAAATAATAATAATAAGCCAATATTAAGCATTAGAAGTATAACTTGAATTAATTTTTTCCAATTTGATTTTCATTAGTTCTTAAATGACGTAAATTATCAGGAGCATCCCTTAAGAGTAAAAAAGAACCAGGTTGCCCACCCAAACTATTACCCGTTGACATTTTACCACGTGAGTGAAAGCACTCAACATCAGTTGGAAGATATGGGAGGGGCGCACAATATGGAAGAGGTGAAAATGTTTTAGTTGTATGTCGTGCTAAATCTGATATCTGTATTTCTAAATATTTTGTCTGTTTCAGGTGCACTTAATTACAAAATTTGTAGAAGATTTGAAGAAGACATGGCCTGAATCCTGGCATAGTGATTCAGGAAGCGCTGAAAATGACAACATAATTGTCTTTACACCTTCTCGAAGTCAAGCTGTAGCATTGAATACTGCGTTTCATGCAAAGGGGATACTAAATGTTAGAATCAGCTTATTGTCGGACGTTACTGGTAAGCACTAACAGGGAAGTTTAAAAAAAGCTGAAATTAATATCTTACGATACGTTGTTTAGGGAAGAAATATAAGGTTGTAATTCTGTCGACTACACGGAGCTACACCCCTAATGATATGGAAATCTTACGCAAGGGATCAGGGGGCAGTTTTTTTAAAGAAAGAGGCATGGTACTTAGAGCTATTGGATCGGCAAAAAGTTTAGTTGCCACATTTGGAGATGTTTACAGTTTGTGGGAATATGGTCCTCTTACTTCATTATGGAGAAAGTTCCTTACCGAAGCTCATTGGAATAATGCTTTGTTTAACTTTGTGCTAAATCCGCAAAAGCCTTTACAAACTGCTGTAAAATATAAATTTGATATAAAATAACTTAACTTTAAAGAACTCATAATGTGAATTTTTATTTTACAGGGTGGGGCCATTATTGGAGAACCTGTACCTCGAAGAAAAATCCCAGCAGTCTTGTCAATTACAAGTCTCATAAAAAATGATTCTGGTAAGCCTGAAAACGCCGAACAAGAGACACCGAAGTTGTTGTACAATCCAAATATTACAGCAAATCATGGAATGAACGTGAAAGGTCTTCCAGTATTTGGTGAAGTAAGGCCTTTAAGTCCCTTCTCACAAATCGTCCAAGAAATTTATTCCGAGGCAGTTCCAAAGCCTGCAGTTTCCACATCAACTACTATGCCTCCGCCTGTAATGCAACCTTCGGCTACCTTTCAAGCGAATAATATTAATATATACGGTTGCGTTGGAGATCCCCTTCCTAAGCAGCTACCAGCACCAACAAGACAACCCTCTCATGGAATAAATGTTGTCGAAAGCAATTCATATTCTGCTTTCCATGCATCCTTGCAGGCAAATTGTCGTGCTCCGCCTGGTTTTGAACCAATTCTTGAATCTCCTGAACAAGAAGTGCGAAATTTTGACGAAAGTTATCTTAATTTTGGGAACGGGTTTAAAAATTTTGCTGGTAGCTCCCAAAATTTTACGTGCAATTCTCAAAATTGTACAAGTAATAATTCCCAGTACTTTCCATGCAATTCGCAAAATTGTGCAAGTGGCTCGCAACGTTTTGGGGGCACTTCTCAGCATTTTGCAAGTGGTACTCAAAATATGATGGAAAGTTATCCAAACTTTGTTGCAAATTCCCATAGTTTGACATCAAGATTTCAAAACTTTTCAGAAGAGTCCCAGTCCTATAATTTTGTCGAACGGTTTCAAAATTACAGGGAACCTTCACAAACATTTTCCCAAGGGTTTCCAAATTTTCAACTGGGTCCAACGTATCCCCAACAACATCAGGATGGGTTTTTTATTGGAGGAAGGAGGGACAATAGATCGCCCTGGCCAAATGAATATTTTATGTACAACCGAAACATTAGCGGCAATAGCTATGAATATCCAGTAGGTAGACAGCTAAACCCATCAGCAAATGAGTTCTTGCCGGGTTCTAGATTAATGTATTGAAACATATAATACTTCTATTACAAGCCACCCGGGCATTATAATTTCATTTATAAAATCCTTAAAAAACAAAAAACGTAAATTCAATATTTCTTCAATAACTAGTGTCAATTTACGTGTGTGCGTAGTTCATTAAAAATCTCTAGGTTTTATTCTTGCAAATAGAAGATTTTGTTTTCCTATAGTATATAATTGCAATATTATCAACTATCTATATTTTAGCACAAGGTTGTAACGGTTAACAGACTCCTGCATCTAGTGAGAATGTAATTGTTTAGAAAAATAAGTTTTCTGATTCAAAAGTAGTTTGAAAGCTCGACAGGTGGTTCTGTTAAATATCCAACGAAAACAAATTTCTGCAAACAGGTGCCTGCATTGAACAAAGTTCTCTATATATTACGTTGTATGTATTAATAAGTTGTTTGTAAAGTCAGTCGGCAGAAAAGCATTGTTGGGAGGCATTTTATTTCAAAAACGGTAGCTCCCAGTACCTGTGCTGCAGTGTAGTGGTTTATTGTTAAATTTACTTTTTAAAATAGTTTCTACAATATAAAAACAATGCTAAGTCCCCTCTTTGCCAGTAGATCGTGCAAAAGAAATTTTATGTTCGAATGGATTAGATATTCAAACTTTCATCAGATTTGAAACTCCAAGGAAGAAATGGGACATGTTTTTATTGTAATTTAATTGTAAAAATAATAAATATTTAATAAATTATTTAATGACTGTTTTGGTCAACAATCTGTGCAAGATGTTTAAAAGCTGTTTCAAAATTATCTTATGCAAACATTACAAAGTTATTACATTGACTTGGCTTATGCTCTTGACATTTTTTGTAGAAATTTGTAAGGTAAAGCATTAATTTTGCCTTCAGCATCAGCCACTTTCTCGTCATCTTTAAAAGCAACTTGAAATATTTACAAATATGATAACTCTGATAATGAAAAGCGTTTTTAAGCTAAAGATTTGCATTATTCAGTTATTTTTATACCTACATCAATGTATCCACCCGTGTTGCCAAAAAAGAATCAAATGTTTTCGCGTCGTCGTCGAGTTAAATTGATCGTCAAAAGTAGGAATCATCAGTATTATTTTTACAATGTGTGCATGGTCGCATTTATCTTTTGCTACTGGCCTGCAAAGACTTGTGACGATGCATTTACTGGCTAACACCGATTTGACTTATTGGGAGAGGAAGGCAAATACAACATTTAAAAATTAAAGTGCTATGATATATTAGCAAAGCGGGAGCTGAGCCGAGAAAAGTTTGTAAGTGACCATCTCTTAGTATCATCATGTTCATTTTAACTTCGTCATCCACATCCCTGCCAACAACAACTATTTTGCATATATTCTGCATTGAGTCAAAAAGACTACGCAGTTAAGGCTTGGCAAACTCTGACTTTTTCATCCTTTCTCTCACATTTTACCCTTTGCTCATGAAAATTAGATTTTTAGTGGACTTGAATGGATTTGAGTGGAAAAGTTGTACTGCATCCCATGATGATGACACCAGACTGGCAGCTATCTCGAATAATATTTAATTCGTTCTTCTTTTTTTCTTCTTCAACTTCTTACTCACTACCTGATTTGAATACTAAACCGAACTAGAATAATATATGCATTGAATAAGCAGGAAAATTAAAATGAAGAGGAGATGAAGGAGAAAATTCCAATGTGAACTTTTGGCAAATCGCTTGTTCATCTTGATCACACCAACAACTTAACCAACTACGTACGGCCTACAAAGTACTCTTTAGTGAATACTGTTTTTATGCAATATATTTTTCGTTTTTACAAGTGGATTTAATAATTTTAGCGTAAGTGGTACGGTAGTGAAGATAAACGATGAAAATCAAGTTAGTAAAATATTTAATCAGTTCCTGGACATAATGTTTTTGATCCATCTTCCTTGACAAAGCAAAACATTGACCATTTTCTCTCCATGAACTTTGACATTTGGCTTTAACTTTAATAAAGAACATTAATTTTATAACAAACTTCCTTGGTTCAAGAAGCATGTTTGCAAATAAAATATTTATCCCTTAACACTTCAATGAAAAACCAACCCTATACTTTCATTTGCTGCAATCAGGCTAGTAATAATTTGTTTAAGCAATGCTATAACTAGGTCGAAAGAAAAGGATTTAAAAGTTTAAAATATCAATATTACAGAATACTATCAACGATAACATTACGATATTCAATACATTAAGTAGACTTTAAAAACGTACTGGTTTTATTTTTTGCTTACATGCACAGTCACAAATTATACTCATCTTTTCATACTGACAATGGTCGTGAAGAAAGTTGTCGAAACTGTTGTAAGAAAGCAGTAGGAATGGCTACATAATCAGAATAAAACAGAGTTTACTACGAACTCAAAACTAGACATTGTCATTAGTATTTATTACTACGTACTACGTACGTCTAATACGTAGGGATGTGTATGTTTACATATTCAACAATTTTCAATAACCAACTCCAACATTTTCCTCTTCTTTTGCAGAGATGAGAGCCACCCATTCTCCCAACAAAGTTATTCCTTAAAAAGATGAAGTTATTCTCTTTATGAAAAATATTTTTCTTTTCCTACTTCAGTGATTTACTATTACTATAAGATAATATCATACCAACACTGCTACTTCTTTGCTAACTAAATACCAGAAAAGAAAACCGGGAGGGTCAAGAAGAAACAGGAATATTGAATATGATAATTTTCGTATTATTTTCTCTCCTGCTTGATTAAAGACCAAACTTCTCCTCCTCCTTTGAATCAGAGGAAGATTTTTTTGGCAAAAGGGCAACAACAGCCATGGCAGCAGCAAAAGTGACTGACTTCAAAACTTGAATTACTGATTGGACATTGTTGCGCATTTGTATTTCTGTCGGTATCCATTCCTTGTCGGGTAAGACGTATTTTGTACACAGCGTTTTTGTACAAAGGAACTTTTAGTTAGTTTATTCCCTTTAAGAAAAAGCTACAACAGCAGCAAGCAAAGCACCGGGCCACAAGTGAAGATTTAAAGAGAAAGGGATGGGCAAGAGAGTATATTTTAAATAATGCTTGGACATTATTCTTTGCTTCATTTCTTATCATTTGGAATAAGAAGACCAAGCAAAGCAATACCACATTTGAAAAAATTTCTGTTCATACTAATGTTGTATCATCGAATATTCATATAATATTATATTTATACTAGTTAATAGCAAACAGAAACTGCTTAATTATGCTTTAAACGGCTTAAATATTTTTAATAACTTCATATTGTTAAAATATTCTTATCGCATGTAATGTGACATCCATGATCCATCCCAACCATACGATGAACCCACATTAATGCAAGCTCTCTTTTTCATAATGCCTACCTCATTGTTTTGCTGAAACAACAAATTTTGATTCTGAATTATTTTGGGTTTCGGCTTGGTCTCGTCGTAATCATTTTCAGCATCATAATTGTTGTAATTCATGATATTATCAAATAAAAAAATAAAAATTGATAAAAATTGTGTATGTCATAGAATATGCTGCTAAAATTAATCATTTTTATAAAGGATCTTTATAAAGGCTCTGGACGTTCCCTAATATTCATTCGTTCTGTTATGATCCTTCCTCCAAAAATCTTTTTTGGGGTTATCTAACAATGAGAAAGAACCTTAACATGCTACATATTTTATCCATCAAAGAGAAAACAGTATTTTACCTTTTCATCCATACATCATCTTAATAAGCTATAAATATCAAGGAAGTTTTTAAAATTTGTATTAAAAAATTTCTCTTTGTATTCATTTTTCACCTGTTTAAATTTACACATTGTGAAGTTCTCCAGTTGCTTTTATACCATTAAGAAAAGGAATGTATTCAAGGAAATCCATCATTCTTTCCCCTCAACTTATCAGAATTTTCGGACAACAAGGAAAGCCATTTTAATGCAATAAGATAAAGAGTAAAAAGGAGCAGCAGTGAAGGATCCTTTTACTTTTGTATTACAAATTCAATGCAACAAGCAAAAGGGGAAACGCAATTGTCTGTGTATTAAGTCAGATGAGTTCCACAGATTATTTTACACAAATGCTTTCACTATTGCAGGGTTTTAATGTTTATCTGTCCGTCTGCCTTTCAGTCAACGATAAATACCTATAAATAAATACCTATAGATAAATATTTTGAGCTAGAAAGGTGAAAAGATGAAAAGGTCTTGTATTTCAGCGATTTACCTTCAGTTAAGGTACCAGAAGTAACGGCTAAATGATGATGGTTCTGAAAACTTAATTATTATTAAAACCTAACCAATCGAATGGACTTGAAAAATTCTATAATGTAATTGCCAATTAGATATATTTGCAATTTATAGACATAGATACTGTAAAACTATACATTTCACGCAAAACTTTCGGGCTAGTATTTAAAAAATTATTTCATTTCGTTACTATTATTATTCCTATTATAATCATTTTGTACAAAAGGATAAAGGTTTACGAGGGAGTAGAATAGGGAAGTAAAGTCAAAAGAAGGACTGGTTGATATGGCCTTTAGGAACATGTTGCTTTATTGCCTTTAAATATGGATAAAGTGGTAGGATATGAAATCAGAAAGGTATGTGATCCCACTTCTACACAACTACCCACTTATACAAATACTACCCTTTTCACTTCCAAATCAGATTTATCTTCTCTATCTTTTTCAGTAAGGTTTTCTATTCCCATCCCTTCACCCTTGTTAATGCTGCTGCTTCTCCACAAAATAGTAAGTCGGTATCCTTTAAAAGGGCTTGAGTGGTTAGTTTTCAGGTATGTAAGTATTTGTGTGTTAAAAATCAAGTTACTTTCTGAATCTTTTCATCCACTTGCTGCCTTGCATCTTGATGAAAGGAACGTCGTCTTTCTCTTTTTCTTACAAAGATACCTACTTTGACTTTGTATATAGAAAAATAATATAAAAGATAATTACGGTCATCATTTTATATACCCATTATTGCCGTATTCTTAAAGTATTACTAAATATATATTTACATTCCATGTTCAGGTATGTGTTTCCGTTAAATTACGATTCCTGTAGTGATATCTATCCCAATTTTTCGCGGGATTGTATGATCTTGTTGTGGAAAGCAGTTCTGATTTTTAGTTCTTCCCTTTCTATAATTTACTTGGTTAAGGATTAGTATGGACTCAAAATTACTATCATTTGTATTTCGTCTATCAAAGTAGATGTACATATACATATTCCGAAAATTTCAAATAGTTTCTTGTCCGTATGCGATATTGTACATTCGTACTCACGAAACTAATTCAATCGCCTTGTATAAACGTTGTATAAATGTTCCAACTTTTAAGTTTGGTTGAGTTTGGTGGACGTCGGTTGTTTTTAAACTTGAAATCTGGTTTTCATGATGGTCATCTTCAGCATTTTAAAATCCATCCTCATCGACATTCAAATATGTGTGTATATCCCTATTGCTTAGGAAAATACGTAATCCTACTTCAGAAGAGCTGAGAGGAATAAGTCAAAAACACAAACGCACACAACAAACAAAAACAACAACAACGGAAAGGTTTAAGGTGCCTGGTTTAAGTTTGCTCCATCACGACGACCGTCATCATTATATCATCATCCTCGATTTCAGAGTCAGAAGCTGCAACATTAAGGGTATTTGTATTTTACGAGGAGTTCAATAGAAAATATTTTGGCTTTCCTACTTCACCCACTCTTTTTCACTCTCCACAATAAAGATAATACAGTCAGTCACCTGCTTACATGCTTTCTTGTTAAGCACCTGAAACATACAATTATTTCGACTTACTCGGAGTCTAATATCTGAGAAAGTAGGCGATGATACAAGATGGTGGCGATCAAAGAGAATCTCATAATGATAAAATAAAACTTTGAAAGGGCATGTATTTCATTGTTAGTGTTTTTCTCTTCAGCAAGTTTATCACTTTAATTTCTGGTTGTCATAGTATTGCAATGACGAAGATTGAGAAAATGCAAAAGTAAAAAGGTGAATTTTGTAGTACCCGGCTATGCTGTTAGAGTAATGTTAGAAAGTATTAAATTAATCCACTCCACTACAGATTTGTTCCTGGAATAAGTTGATTTAAAAGGACTTTGAATTGAGCGATCTGCGCAATAAAAAATTCTAGGAATGTAGCAATAAACCAAAGGCAATCTATAATATAGCAAAAGAAATTTCAATTTCCTGTTATCTAAAAATGTATACATATTTCCTAAAAGCAAGTTGTGAGACCAATAAATTAGGTGAAAATTATTTCTAATCCATAGCAGTAAATACTGCTAACAAAATAAGAGCAAAAGTCTGGCCTCCCGTTTTAGTATTTCATTTTCTTTCAAAATTGCAATGTTTTCTCCTATTTTGCAAAGATTGAAATTCTCACTCGTCTCCTTATATTTTGCTTGCATGATATTGCACATGATTCCTTTAAAACAGTTTTCATAAGTTACGCAATAGAAACAAAAACTAGAGAAAAATGTGCATAAGAGTTAATTAAATTGTATTACTTTTTCCTATGTTCATGCATGCAAAATACTCCGAGTCCAAGCTTTTGCATTTTGTTAAGAAATCTTTCTTAAAATGTATTTTTTTATACAAATATGCTTTCGAAAAGAAATATTTCTGTCTAAAATAAAGTCCATATATAAAAACCTTTTCACTATAATAAATCTACGTGAAATTAGCAAAATGCATTGATATTATTAGGGAACAACAAGAAATTTAAATAACTTAACGTAGGTACCTATATAAGATCATATATAACAGTATTCACATGAAAATGACTTCTTTAATATATTGCAGTGGTGAAATCAATGCAATGATGCTGCAGAGCAGTGTAGGGGTAGTAGTGTACAAAATGATGCAAGAAAAAGGAACAGAATTGATTGCTTCTTCATTCCATTTTAAAATCCTTTCTCTTAGGTTTAGCCGAGCACCTATTGGTATGGCAAGGGGATGATGATGATTTACAAGAAATGCGGAGAAGGAACCTGCAAGTTTCTGATTCTGATTATATGCAGGTGGAGAATATATGTGATTGCGCTTCCTCATCAACAACAATGTAGTAGGAATGTTGTTTTAGAAGTAGACTTTCGTATAAAAATACATTTGGCTTTGCATAGAACGGAAAATGTAAAGAAGGGAAATACTTTAAGGTAAAGAGAATGTACTTTCCAACTGTTAAAAACGCGATCATGTTGATGATGCAAATAATGTTGTTGTAACAATTTATTACTAATATTATTTTTCCTACTACAGCACACCATCTTATTTTATAAATAGTGGTTTGATTTTAGGCCCACGCGTTTCTAAGCATTATTTGCTAATCTTGAATTTCTAACTAATCTAATGAAAGGCAACGGTTTGATGGACTAACGGAACAATATTAGTCCTTCACACAATTAGTCTTCAGGATTTATTTAGAAAAAACAAAAATTCTTGCAAAATTTTAAAACAAAGTTGCTTTAAAACAACTTGAAAACGGTATTTTAGTCTGTCTGTCCGTTTCCACGAAAACTCAAAAATGCCTTAAATTTGCAAGTGGTTTCTGCAAAAATTTGCATAGTTAAAACAATAAATAATAATTTTTTTAAAATGTATTAATTAAGAAATTTGCAGGAATTTTGAAGTTTTTTTGCAAACTTCGAGCAAGTGTCTAAGCAGGCTTGCTGCCGTTTATTCCGATGGAATTCAGCAATGCAGTTTTAACGGTAATTCTACTGATTTTGTAATACCACTACCACTTCAGGTTTTTAAACAAATTTTTGAAGAAATGCTTTTAAGTTTCGTGGAAACCGACGAACGGACATACTATAGCATATCGATATCATGGCATTACTAGCATTTTCGAACTAATATTTAAATGTTACAGCAAATACATCTCTATTTTTAAGCTTTACCGGATCGTTATGAGCCGGGGCTCTACTAGTAATATAATAAAAAGGAGAGGTATGAAAGTTTAGTTGAAGAAAAATCTGACTGTGAATGGAATTCTGAAGAAGCTGCGGGTGAGACAGGTGAGATACAGTGTTGAGGAGAATGATATAGTGATACAAGTAAGAAATGGGAAGGTATTGGGCAAAATCATTAATGAGAAGCCTTCATTGAAAGACGCTGCTCATTCTTGTTATGTAGTATTATGTACTTTCATGAGAAACTTGTAATAGCAGGTACAGGTTCCTCTTATTGTTGGGACAACAATGGATAAGGATAAATGGAGTTTTATATGACTGCATTCATTCGAGCAAGGTATGATAGCTAGAATGCAATTAAGGTGTACATTGTGGAAGAAATATTAAGAAAACGGTCGTTCATGATTCATGTGCTGTACGAATTGGGGTAATATGAGAAGGAGGATAAATGTTTAGCTTTTATTAAGAAAGGGATGTTTAGAGAAGGGGTTTTTAAGAAGTTGATCGCCTTCGCGTCATCAAATCTGAACGCTCCTTGTCAGGTTTTTATAGCTTGTTCATGTTTTAGCAAAAAATTATAAGGAAAGGTACTGGGAGGATAACAAGTACTGAGGAGATGTGAGCATTGACGAGATCCTGTCGAGGGAGAACCAAGTTCAGGAATCGTATCTGGTCACTCACTTCGTACAAGTTGGTGATGAAGCACTTACTTTGCAACTTTTCATTTTATTTTTTGTGCAGTGATTGTATTTTGATTTTTTGCTATTTTGGTTAATGTGTGTTGCTGGAAGTGGGAAACTTTTACAAGTGAAATTTAAAGTTACTAAAAAAATAAAGTGACAGACATAAAAGTGAGTGGCTAATATTCAAAATGCCGTTGGTTCGGAAACCACGGGCAGGTCGGGGAGCCCGTGGAAGTCACAGTGATGAGGATGAGTCCACTCCGATTTGTCGTTGTCGCGTATTGTATTTAGGATCGGCAGTTCCCCATATAACTAAGGATGGATTGCAAGGGATTCAGGAGCCCTTGAAAGAACTTTATCCAGATTCTGGACTTTCTTCGTTGAAAGGGATTGATTCGTGGTTAAGTGTTTGGTCTAATGGACTTTTATTAGAGAACGTAGATGAGAAAAATACAAAAATTACGCGATTTTTTCCAATTGAGTCATTGCATTACTGTGCTGCCGTGAGAAATGTGTTAGTTCCAGCAAATACGCCCGGCTCATCCTCTGCGTCTAATGAGAAGGTTCAAAAATTCCTCCCGTTGGATTCACCTTTTGCTCGTTTGCCAAATTTAAATCATCCTCCATTGTTTGCATGCATATTGAGGAGGACAACAGGGATTAAAGTTTTGGAATGCCATGCATTCATTTGCAAGAGGGAAATGGCTGCCAATGCCTTGGTAAGATGTTGCTTTCATGCATATGCAGACTCTACATATGCAAAGCAATTGGAGAATGGAGGAACCCTTACGAATGGTATGTCTATGGGGAATCATCATGATTTTCCAAATGGTGGAACAAATGGTACACTGTTTAAGGATTCAGAAAGACCCATGCAACGCTCAGTGACCCCGCTAGATTCTATTGAGAAAGTAGCAGGATGGCAGACTCATAGTCAAAATGGAGATGCGGATTTAATAATGGTGGCAAATTCTACGGATGATGATTTTACAGACGGTCCAATGACTTCTACTCCTCGAAATAAGTATGAATTTAGTGCCGAGTTTCCAGACGATGATGAAATCTATGAAGGGGATGAAAATCACAAGATTTGGGGAGGAAGTACTACAAATTTAGGACAAAATGGAACAGCAGAGCTTGTTTATTTGGAACCGGATGGGACGCTAAAGTCCGTCAAGTCACATAACTCAAGATTATCAAAGCCTCGTCAATTTATTTCTCCTCCGCCACCGCCACCTCCACCGCCCCAACAATTCTCCTTGCTCAAATCTGCAGAGGATGATGCGTCTTCAACAAAAAAGAAAACTAAGAAAAAATTAAAGAAAGAAATGAAAGCAGCTTCAAGTCAACAAAAACATTTAGTTCGTCCTGCATCAATGATGAATTTGAGCTCAAGTGCCGGGTTACAACCTGGAATGAGTCCAGGAAGGCCGGGAAGTGTTATGAACGGTCCAATCAGCCATAGGCCAAGTAGTGCAATGTCAACGCTGACTCGGGGGAGACCCTTGCATCCACCGCCACATCATCCGCATCAACAGCTTATGCCAGTGCCACATGGAATCATGCAACAAATGCATCCGCAACCTATATACGGTCACCTCCCTCCTCCAGGACCTCATATGAACCATATGGGTCCTCATCATCCGTTCGCTATCCAGGCACCCTTAATGAAAGGATCAAAATCAAAGAAGAAACAAAAGCAAATGCTTACAGCGGTGCCACTGCTTGCTCCGACCCCAATCCCACTAGTTCCCCATCATCCAGGAATGCAAGTTGGTCCCGGTCCAAACCCGATGAACGCAACACCTCCTCCAATGTTCCATCACCCGAAAATGATGAATGGTGGAATGGAGGATCACAAAGGAATGAAACATTCTCCAGAAATGATGATGATACCCTCCCATTATGCAACAATAGAACGAGGATATCATTATCATTCAGGGCCACCCAGTCGGCAACAACTTATGAATGGTCATGGTCACCACCATCATCACTCCTCTACCCCAACACATGGGGGTATGCCTGTGAATAATATGAGTAGAAACGGTGGTGGCGGTCATCACGTTAATGGTCGTGATGGGATGGAGCTCCTTGCAAATGGAGACTCAGCAACTATGACTTCCAATAAAAGCAAATCAAAGGGCGGGAGCCCAAAAGATGATTCCCCTTTTAATACTGGAATCTACAGAAAGAAAGGCCATCTAAATGAGAGAGCTTTCTCTTATTCCATCAGACAGGAACATCGCTCAAGGTCCTACGGCTCCTTAGCCAACCTCCAATTTGCTAATGAGAATGGAGGTCCCCTATTAAAACCTTCTGGAAGTCCACCCCATACCACAGAAGGGATGAAAAAGGAGCGAGAGATCATTCAAATGATTAGAGATCTCGACCTATCTGGAGATGACATAGAAAGGTCCCAGGTTCCAATGGATATGTATCCATCAAGAAAAATGAATGGGTATAGGCAGCAAAACGGGATGGGACATCATGGTCCTAGAATTACACATCGGTAGAATATTATTCAACAGGTAAGACCTAATTATCATGTTTATTTCTTAAAATAAAAGTGAGTATATGTGCTTTGAAAGTGATCAGAAATTAGTAAAGTGCGTCTGCTTTATAGTATGGTTAAACTAGAGTGATTCGTATAAAACTGCAAAACAAACACCAGTTACGTATACTTTCTCCAAATAAATCGCGTGAGAAATTCCAAATTGCGTATTTGATTATGGTGTCATACCTATTTTTTAATATTTATGTAATCCAAGTGCTGTGCTTTACCTTTAATCATCGGAAATTATCATGAAATGTATTTTGTACCAATGTACAAATTAAGTGAAAACTCCCAATAGTCCGTTTCTATTACGTGCAAACCAGTCCGGATTTTTAGATAATATGATTGTTTCTCTGATGCTTAAATAGCTCAAAAAGAACGTTTTTGATCGATTATGAACATAAATGTTACCAGGTAAAAATCAAAATTAGTTGTAAGCCATTTTAGTCCATCCCGTCACCGCACCAGCAGTGACGGTTAAAACTGACGAGTTGAATATACCAAGTTTTGCATCTATTTTTGTGAAAATGATTTTCAACCTTTAATTTATTTATAAACAACGCATTCCTTTTACTATAAAGGAACAGATCATTCAAAAACATATTAATCTGAAGATCAAAGGTTGATTAACGTAAGAAGAGAACTATTTTGTCAGTAGACATCGTTTTATCAATTTTGTGAAGACCTTGATCCATTTATTTTTTGCTCAAAGATCTAACTGCACGCGCTCAATCACAAAGTATGATTTGGACAGGATTGTGCATTGTAGTTGTTTTGCATTGTTGATCTGATCTGCCCCAAAGTATCACATAGTGTTAAGACAAGACGATAGTAAAGCTTAAACTGCGTAATTTCTATTTTCACGGATGATTAAATCCATATAATTTTACTTCATGTTTGATCAATTTAAGGAACATTTTTTCTTTCAAGTGCAGGTGGCCATTTCACTATTTATGGTAGTATATCCAGACAAGGAAGAGAAGAGTATTCTGTTTTGTATTTTTATTTTGGGTTGTACCAAACCACATTTTTATTCGATAAATTAATACCCTTTCTAT
>JAANSO010001193.1:0-18787 GCA_036507315.1 Lepidocyrtus fimetarius | reverse complement strand
ATGATTTTTTTTTTGCAATAAAACTGATAGAAAGAAGCTGTTTCTTTTAGTGTATTGCACATGCATAAGAATTCTTTCATTTTATTTCCATAGAACATTTTAAAAGGTTTTTTCTTACACTTTTGTTAGGTTTGTTTGGTTAGCTCATTTTTTGCATACATTATTTGTATCTTTTTTGCCCAACTGAACTCAAACGCTGAGTTAAAATAAGTTTAAAAAATAAGTATGGAAAAGAGAATGTTAGTTTTACCATTTTGTTTAACCTTTGGGGTTTTATGACAGTTGTAACCTTTTCCTTAAAACAATTGTGTAATTGATACATTAACATAATTTTGTTAAAGAAAAATAAGCGTCGGATGATTAGCAAGGGAATTATTCAGCCACCCCTTCACACACCAAAACAATCAACCTGTGAACCTATCCCATTTAAAATCATCATTATCATTGCATTTAGGTAAGCTGGCTTCCTTCCTACTTATTTTTCTTCGCTTTACCAATGATTTCCGTGTGGTGTTGGCGTTTTAAAAATGCATAACACATTATTGTAAACATTAATATTATGATACGTTTGCCCCAGCGGACAATCATCCAACTCGACACAACCAGCAAAAGAGAATTGTTCACTATTACGATTGAACTAGTTTATGCATGTTTGGAAAGTTTAAATCTGCTAGAGTCAAATAATTAGGTTTTATATATGTTACGTAACAGGTTAAAACTAAGAAACCTGTTATGTAATAGTAAAGCTTGTTAGTTTACAATGCGTGAAGAAAATCTTGTGCATGACTTGATATGGAAATGCTAAAACAAATTAAATAATGTCATCGTCACCCATTCTTGCGGATTTGGTTCATTTTTAGAAAAGAAAAGATTGATTGAGATTGATCTGATTTTTTTCTGTTGTTTTTGACGTTGATGATCGCATCATCATTTCATTCGAAAGATGCTGTTTAGAAAACAATACAGATCATCAATGCATTATTGGTGTACCTACTATAATGTATATGATTGTATATTATACAATCATATTGACAAACTTTACTGAATTTTGATGCTGGTTTATAATCAACACAGCATTTTTCAATTTTTCATTACTTGTCTCCAGTCTACTTTTTATTTTTTTTAAACACCGACGAAATGATGATGTAATATTTAATATAATAAACTATTTTAGTAAATATCTACGAAAATAATTGGACTTGCACTAATTCCAAATAAAGGTTCAGAAAATGAACGAAACAGTACGTGCTTTGGGCTTAAAACTGGCATGAGGACGGCAAAACAAAAAATCATGACTCATGATGATGACACTATCAGTGGTTTAGTCTATGCAGTTATTTCATTTATTAAGCATGGTATATAAAAATATTTTTTTGGAAATGAAAGATTCTTTTATGCAAAATACTCGTAAAACTTGGAATTTCATTGCTATTTTTAAGGATTTGTGAGTATCAGTCAGTCAAGCTGAGTAAACGGTCATAAAATGTGTCATAATTTTGCTATGATAAACGCCCATTTTTGGGGAAAAATGAGACTTTTAATTTCTCAATAATTAGATGATAATTAGTGAAAATAGATTTTTTAAAAATAATATCAGATAAGAGGTTTGCCTTTGTACACATATAATGCTTTTATTTTGTAATATCAGTTTTATTCTTGAGTTAGACGGAAATTGTTTAAGTACATACCATTCATTCACCTAGAATTATAAATACTGTTTTGTTTGCGATTACATAATTGTCATATATAAACGTATGTATGGCTTATATAGTTTTCTTTGATGATTGCAATATGCAAATACAATTTACTTTGTCAAAACGACAAATATCATAGAAAAAAGGGTACGAGAGAAGTTTGCACAAAATGTTTGCAGGTAACGGTAAAATACTTTCGACATGACTAATTCGACGTATTCCACGTCAATATAATTATCATTTTCAAGATTTCTTTAAAATTAAATCTTAAAAATTAATTGCATTAAAATTGCATTTATAATCACTTTGATACGTTGTTTTCCCACTCGATATCACTTAAAAAAAATTCATGTACGCAGAGCAGACACACAGAAAATTATTCATTATTGGACTTTGAGGTATTTAAGAATTCCCGAAGAAGAGTTGGCTGATCAGTCATGATTCCAGTGACTCCTAACCTTTTGCATTGTGCGAATTCGTCGTCATCATTGCATACCCATAAGTAGACCTGAAACCCGTTTAAAGGATATATATAAACAACAATTAAATTGAGACAGTTAACAACTTAAAAAACCTTACGTGAATGCCTCGTTTCTTCAAATGATTGAGTAACGGTTTCCACAATAAAAATGTTTCACAAATCCACAACAAACATTTCTCAGAAAATGACAGTTGTGGAACTTGTTTTAACCTTCGTCTGAAATTAGATTTATTACAATTTATTACCTATAACTACTAAATGAGCATTATTAGTTGCAAATTAATATACCTCTTCATGGACATTGGAAGAAAAACTTCGTAGTGCGTTTCCTTGAGTGGTACAAACGGAAGAATGCCAGTGAACGCAAATATGAGCACGATTAAAACCCTTTTCGCTGAGAAGAAAAGACAAACATCTGGATTCTTTAAAAACACAAAATAAAAATATTTTTTAAAAAATAAATTGATCAATTATATATAATTAGTCTTTAAATCTTTCAAAGCTTACAACACGATAGCACTCGGTGCAGGTCTCGTTATTAAAGCTTCCCCACACGGTAACATCCGTCCTACTGAAGTCGTTGATTAGATCGGATACTTGAGTAATTAATCGAATATCATTTTCTTTAATGTCAATGTTTATTGGGATGTTTGGAAACTCTTGGAAAACCTCCCGAAGTAATGGAATTCTTCTTTCCTCGTCTGTCCATGTTTTGTCAGAAAAAGACTCACCTAAACCAGAAAGATGTTTTAAAATGAATTTTTATTTTATAATAAAAAATAACCTATATTAGCATACCGGGTATCGTGTCGATTGGAACTTTAAAATTTAAGATTGGTAATGAAGAGTAATCGACATCCTTCACATTCATATCTTTACCAGCAACTCGAAGTAGCGTTTGATCATGGAAAACCACAACTTGACCATCTCTTGTTAGCCGAACATCAAGCTCAAGCATGTTTGTTCCCTTGTTGACAGCACTAAAAGGAGAAAATATCGGAAACCAATTACAAATTATTCAATTTAATAGATTTTCTCACGATTTAGTATTCAATTTTGTGTACAATTTACTTGCGAAAGTTCTTTAAAGTATTTTCATAGCCTTCAGCAGAACCTTCAAATCCAATGAAATTATTTTTAATGACTAATAAAACCAAGAACAGTTAGAAAATAAGTGGAAATAATTTTAGTTAATTGTCGCACCTCCCCGATGGCTTATGTGAGGACAGCAAAACGAGATATTCTTTTTCTTGTGGAGCAAGTGAGGAAACTGCCAAAAGAAGGCTGAGGCAGCGGCGTAGCTTATCAAAGCACCAAGAGCTGTTGAAAATCCCATGTTTTTATAATGACATCCAAAATGCTTTCAAATTTTTTTAATCAGTATAACCTAGTAGTATTAGTAATTAATTTCTAAATATTCTAGTCCAAATTATAACAAAACTGTTGCCTGACCAGGTTTACAAAAAATCTACAAAAATATCTGTAATTGACTATATTGTATAAATAATTTTTTGGCTTAGTTTCGATTAATATTTTGTAAAAATACTTATTTATTGTAGACACCTTTATTTTGCATTGGATGATTATTAACTCAGGTATTGTTGTATGAGAATATGCTTGAATTGATTGATTTGCAGTGATCGTTTAAACTAACTTAATTTTAAGTTGTTGCGTCGTTTTCAACTTGTGCGTATCGTTACTTATGTACTTATTTATATTTACATTTCTATAATGAGTTCAGTTACAGTTGTTTAAATAAGCACCAACACTATAATTGTCAATTCACTGAAAAAATTATACGAGGTTTACTAGATTAGGTTAATTGATGCAGCGATTGGTTTGGAAATTAGTAAGGCTAAAAATAAAAGTTTTGGAACAACAAAATCTCATAATTTATTTTAATTACCTATTCCAACATAAATATACGGCATGACCTCCACTATTGACGAACATTTACTTTACAAAATAAAAAAAAACAAACTGGGTTATACAATATTCCCTAAGCGTTATTTTAATTACAGCTTAAAGTTTCGACAGAGTTTAAACCTAGTTATCTCCACAGTTTCTGATTGTCTATACAACGACGGTTTGTTGTTGAAGCGTTACTAAACCATTTAAGGTTGCCTACATTGAACACATCTAACGCGTATTTAAAGTTTTTGCAATGTCATCCCCATGACTATGTAATTATTATCATCGTACGTGTTCATCCTTGAAACTGGAAACCAAACTTTAACCGTTATTATCACCATGCACATTACTCATTCATTTAACAAAAATAAACTATTTTTACTCAATTGAGAGAAACAGAATTGAATTCCCTACAAATAAACTCTACATGGGTAGGTAATAAATAGGAAGCAGTTAAAAAAGTAGTTATCAATGATTGATAAGGTTAAAAACAATTGATAAAATTTTAATGGAGAAGTGTCGGTGTATTCTGAGGTGAAGTCTTTGGTGATCTGAGCCAAGATTTGTTTTCCCTTGAAGTGTAATAGGCTACTGATGATACTGGAGTTCATCCTTTTGTAATCCTCCAGCCCACACACACATGTTCCTTTTCCCGTAGAAAAACAAGCGGATTATGTAAGCAAAGGCTCTTATTCTACACATCTACTGTTCTATTCTCCTCTACTCTTATGGTAGTAAAACTAGCACATTTCTCCTTCATTCATAGTATCAGCTTTCTTTTTTCATTCGCAAATTTAGAGCTGGACAAATTATGCAATTTTGGCAAAATCTTGCGATTTAAGGCCAAAAATTCAGATGATTATATTCCACAGGTTTGATTTACGGCAAAACATTTCATGAAATAATGATTTTAAAATATATGGAAACAAAAGAAACTATACATTGACATAATTTTAATTTAAATACAATTTTTTAGTGTAATTTCTGCAATTTGTCCACCTCTATCATTACCTTCGTTATATGAATTTTTCTTTTCCCTTCTATTAAACTAACGATATAGTAAGGATAGTATTTGGGATATTCTTTTTTACTTGTTTTCACTTCCGGTTTCAATTCTCTTGGATTAAGAATAAGAAAGAATCCGAGCGAGTGATTTTTTAAAGCTCTTTACTGAGAAAAAAATGATTATTTCCCACCCACCAGCATCCGGAGAGAAAGTTAGGCATAAAAAGAACCTGGATGAATTTAAGAGAAAGTAAACAAATACAGGGAAAATCGGATTAAGGGTATTATTCTATAAGAATTTGCTAATTAGTAAGCCTCATGTTTTAGCTTGTGTAGGCATCATAATGGTTTGAAACAAATTTAAAAGAGGAAATTGGATTTTAATGAGAATATTGTTTTCCTGTGAATCAACAGTTGTTGACATTTATTTGATTTATTTACTATTATCAAACTATATAATGACAAACATTTGCCACTGATATCTTATTAATTTTAGATGCAAAAGGAAAATGTCAGAGATGAGCTTATATCATATCATGCCATGATCAATTTACATTAGGTGATACAAAGATATAAAATTGTCTTCATCAAAAGATACAATACCCGGAAGAACAAGAACGAAGGTATATTATGGTACCGTTACCGTTGTGTGTTAAAAAAGAGAAAGTTGGGAAAATGGTTTGGTTTGGATTGTGTTTCATGAGATCAACTTGGAATGTAATAAAATACCGTGCGTGGTGACATGAGCAACACTGTTGTGAACCCTTCACTGTGAAGAAGGTTACTACAACAAAGAAATCAGACAAGGATTTAATAATGAAGGCAAATCAGAAATATTTTTATTTGATCCAATCCTGGTCTTTCTCTCCTTTAAGCAAAATTGCAGAAGCAAACGCACTAAATCAATAATAGAATTACCCAGTATACTACTCGCCGTTCCAAAATTTATTATTTGAGAAAAGTTTGAGTTGTAGCTTAATTCGCTTTTATTAAATTTTCTTCGAACGTTTGTCATTGTTTTTCTTGAAACTATTTTGGGTAAAAAATCAATATTAAAATGAAGAGATGAATAATATATGAAAGTATATAAGACAAAATAATTTTGATAGAAAATGAGTGTTGTCATTCTTCTCTTTCCCATTTTTCTTATCTCCTTGTATCATTGATCTAGCGAAATAAAAGGAAAAGCTTTTGATGTTTTAAGTTAATCAGCTTTTATTGAAAAGCATTCTTTCATTTATTATATTATGATCAATGGGGAAAATTGTACTCCCACTTTAAATAGATTGTTATGTAAAATATTGCGCAAATTTGTTTCTCTAATCTCGCTTTCATTATAATGACAAATGCTACAAAGGAGGTAAATATAAGGTAAAAGTAAAGTGCAGAATAAGAAATATTTTAAATGAGTACAGATGAAAAGGTTTGCAAAATTATGGAAAATCTGGTTTCTTTGACTTGCTTTTGAGATCTGCTTGTCGTCGTCAACCTACTTTTTGAGTGACGTTGATTTTCATTTTGAGGAAATATAAAGAATTTTTTACCTCTCTAAAAGTTTTTCTAACAACAAGAAAAACGAAAAATTCTTAGTTGAGGAAAACTAATTTTGCTTTTATCGTATTTCTCTGCTATTCAACTTATGTTAAAAATGCAAAATTTGGCTAAAGTATATAAAATTCTTGTTAACTAATTAACTAGAGTTTGCGAATATTATACCAAAAGATGCAATATCCACTAATAATAACAATATTGCAACAAATACTCACGACCCCAAAAATCATAATTAAGTGACACATTGCCCCAGTGCTTCTCCTGCAAACAAGTCGTCATACGTATAATCACGACGAAGGTAATAATGAAGCCTTGTTTTCCATCTAAACATGACAGACAGTGAAAAATTGCTTAAGAATAACATATTTTAATTTATAATTAGTTCATAATTAATTCATAATATTAACTATTTATTTATAGTTTTTTTATTATAAGGCAACGAAGAAAAGGTACTGCCGAAATTACCTTTAAAGACTTCCGATATGTTTTATATCGGACATCGGACTGGACTTCATGACAACCGTTGAAAATGCCAATATTTAACTTATGGATCAAAGTAAAACAACATGACAAAATGACAACAAAAAAAAGTAGGGATATAAAATTAAGTTTATTGAGTTTAAAAAACAATCTAGATTTATTTCTCGGTTTTCATGGATAATTCCACTACAGGGTTCAATGTCAATTTCACTGGTTGACTCAGAGCACTGATAAGGGCGTTTTGAGTGTCTTCGGTGATAGTCTTAAGTAATGTTCCGTTAAGTCCAAATATTCTCCATTTGTATCGCTCCTTTGGGCATCGTATTTTAAAAGATATGCAAAGGTCACCTATTGAAAAGCAAAGAACAGAGATATTATGCTACATATTGTAATAGCAATAAGGATTGATAACTCTAAAGAAAACTTAATTGTGAATCCTCTGTTTAGATGCGAGTTTGAGTAATTACCTGATTCGCTTTCATCCCAGTATTCTAGCACTGGTGAAACTTTGAAAGGAATTTCTTGTGGGAGATTATCAAGGAGTTTAGCTTTCAAAATCTGTTCTGCGAGTTTCATTGGAGGAACATTCGTTAAAGTTTGACTGTCATACAACCACTGTTGCGGTTTTGCATTCATTAGAAAATAATTCTAGACAGTAAGAAAAATATACAAAATGTTATTAAATAGTAGGAAATTAAGGTTAATGAGTACTGAATTGGTCAAAAGTGTGACTGCTTACCCGTAGCAAATCTACGCCATCTTCTTCCAAAGCAGAGATCATAAAAACATCACTAAAATATGGCCATCCTTGTTCATGTAGCCCTTTAAATAAAATATAATAATCTGATAGACTGAACATTCGCGGATTGATATTGAAAATGTAATAAACTTTCAACAAAGCTTATTATTATTTACCTTTACTAATTTCAGACTCTGAAAACACTCTTTTCCCAAGCTCAAGTACGGTTGCTGGACTTTCTCTTTCAGCAATCTCCTGCTGCAGACGCCTTTTAGCATTAGCCAAAATCTCTTCTTTATTTAATGGTTTATGACTTTCTTTTTTCTGCTGAAACGTTTGAATTGGTAACGGTTTTCCTCCAACTACGCCACATGTCAGGAATTTTACACAGTCAAGCAGTACATGCTTTCTTTTAACTTGGTCAATCTACACAAAATAAATAAAATGTGATTAATTTAGTTTAGAAAATTCAATTATTTTTGACGCAGTACTTAAAATAAATTCACGCATAATCTCGAGCAATTTTTGCTACCTTATTTAAAATTAGAATGGATTTCTTATTAGGAAACTTTTGCAAAACTCCTTTAATTCTGAAATCAAGTTTCTCGCGTGAAATAGTTGAAGACACATCGTGAATAACAGCAATTAAATTAGCAGCTGAAATAGACTTTTCTGGTCCGTATACAAAAGTCTCTTTAAATGCAAATCTGCAGAGATAAATATAAAATCATTTTAAAAGTAGTTTCAATCATACGTACATTTTAGTTTAACGGAAAAGTAAGTTAATAATTACTCACTTTTTGATTTCTTTAACACTGACTAATCCAGGTGTATCAACAAATATAAGTTGAGTCTCATTATCCAAATAAATCGCTTGTTGGTTACTCCTCGTCGTGTGTGGCCGTTTAGATACTGGACAAACCTGTAATTAGATTGAAGATGTCAATTAACTTTTTATTTTCAAAACCTTACCAATTACCCATTAAACTAGCAAAACCACCTTTTTTAAATGAAATCAAATTGCCAATTCTTACATCATATCTGATAAGGGCGTTTGTAATCGTACTCTTTCCAGCATTTGGAACACCAATAATTGAAATCTTCATCCTTTTGGCATTTTCTGGGCTTGTTACTTCCGTCCGTTCCTGCTCATTTCTTAAATGATTGACTTCCTCTTCCCCCTCATCATCCCCAGCTACAAAAAAGGATTTAATTAATTAATAAAGTCATTCAGCAAGGATAATATTAGTATAATTAACAATTAGGACTTACTTGAAGAAATTTCTGAATCAGCTTTTGTTGTACTTGCACTTGTTACGTAATACTTTTTAACTGCAACTGGGTTAAATATTAAATTTGGTCGATGAAGATAATAATGATTAATTGAAGATTCCTGCCACTTTGACTTTCGAACTGCAACGGCAGCAGTAGAGCGGAAAATGAATTGAAGTAATTTCATGTTCTAAAGTTTTTAAAATCTGCTAAACACACTTTAATGTTAATTAATCGCAATTAAAACCAAAATTAAATGATGAAGTCTTTAAAAAGTTAAAATCACTGCGTGAAAATGTACGAGTTCTCTCTCGGCCAGACAAAAACAAACCCAATCCATGTGACTTTAGAAAAGGCTATGCAAACCAACTCACAATTTTGTCGCTGGGTGCCCCAAAGGATGTCTGGGAAGAAAACAAGCAAGATTTTAAAAGGGTTTTATTTCTTAAAAAGCACGGCTGACTGACGGACTAGCTTCTGCCTGAGTTATTATGCTGCTGGAGTCCAAGTTAACTCCGGCGCATTAATTAACTAATTAATACGCTTTAAGCAATTACTTAATTAAGGACTTTAAACAAGGTTTGTAATAGTGTTTGAATGTAATTAAAAGTCAGGAAATGTGTTTGGGTTTTGTGATTAATTGTTATTTATAAATTGACTTTTAGGTTAAGGAATTAAAATGGTGAGGGTGAGAGGGAGACTGAAATGGTTGATTGGTTCCACAAGGGAGCCAATGCGGCAGCATGAAATTGAGAGAGTCAAATTTCGCGAGTTTATTCCATTGGTCCTGAAGAATTCCGTTGACGGGAAGTCTTCCAAAGGCGTAGGTAAGAAAAACCAACGGCTCCCGGTTCCCAGGAAGGGCGTTTAAAATGTACGATTATCGGTATTGCAATTAATAAATTTAATTGTGTGAATTTTGATTTTTAAAGATGTCACCTGCCTCCAAGAAATGGCAATCATGTTTGCTTGTTTGAAGACTAATGATTTCAAAGAGTCCAAGTGTCCAACGGAGATTGAAACGTTCAATAAATGTTATCAGAACCACACTGTAAGTGACGATTTTGAAAGCTTACTTTTAACGCAGTTACTAACTAGTTATATCATATTTGTGTTTCAAGTTTAACAAATGGACTTTGTCGAACTGATTTTTGTTTTCAGGCCAAGAAAAAAGCAGAGAAGCAACGTCGAGATTCTGGAGAAATAGTCATTTCAAAGAATTCAAGGGATTTAACTAGTGAACAATTAAATCAACTTTTACAAAAATATCCCCAATTTAACAAAAAGTTTTAGCTTTTATACAAAATGAACGAATGCATAGCCGTTATAGTCATGTTTAGTTATTTATCGCAGATTTAAATGATTCTATGAATGGTTGTATATGTTGATAATTTAATATTCAAAGAAAATAATAGCCAGGATGAATTCCTGATTTCAAAGTAATGACTGTGTTGTGTCACGTGTACTTTTTATTTCGCAAAAAATGCTGCGTACATTTTTATCCTGGTATATTTATTTATTTATGGTTTATTTTAATTAATAACTGACATTGTCATAAGTGGTTAAGTGGTATAATTAACATTTTTCCTTACACAATCTGAGTAATACAATATATTTAGGAAAATCAGAAAATAAATAAATCAGGAAAGGGAATAAACCCAATAATTCTGTCTAGTTTAGATCCAGCTATGAGACAAACATGTATCTATAGGTTTATAATATATTAGCTACGACATATATATACAGGTTTTCTGGTGTACAGAAAATTTCGCTAGTTTGATTTAAATGACTAGGAAGATTATGAACAAAACCTTTATTATATTACTTAGCACATCTAATTTTAATATCGTCATCGCCAAGGTTTATATTTGCATCGTTTTTTAAATGTACAATTGCATATCACAATAAGTCAACTTGGACCGATGATTTAGAGTATTTAACTTAATTAATAATTGATGTGGCAACAGGTTCAACAATCCATATAACATAATCTATTTAGCGAAACTATATCATCATCGCATCGACTTGAAATATTCAATAATACTGGAAAAACTAAAGCAAAACAGTTATCTTCTATCAGTTACAACTCTTCCTTATTTACTGTTTTAAAATTTTTAAATACAACAACAATTTAATAGTATTTAGATATAATTCTGCATGCAAACATCAATTAGATGGCAATTAACGTAAACATAGACTGGCTACGCAAAGCACCCTTATAATATAACAGATATAACGGTAGCAATTGTGAATATTTTTACAACTACATATGTGATTGACTTATGATAACATTTTACTCTAAAAAACTAAACAACTACGACAAAAGTGAAAGTTGGAGGTTTAATTTTTTCCGTTGTAAGAATGAAATATGGTTAGAGTGACCTTGGGATAAATCACTATTCGGATTTAACTAATTAAACGAGTAATTAAGGAGAGAGGCTAACTTTATGAGAACAGTGGATAATATTTACATGTTTTATACTATTTTGCCAACCTTATCAATTTACATATTACCCCTGCATTCTGGGGAACAGCTCATTCGGTTTTAACAATATAAATATTTCATTAATATTAGAATATCACAATGTCTGCCTGGACCTTTCTCCGTTTTAGCAATAGTTTTATCAAATTTAATATTTCGCGAAAATTAAAATAAAGAGACGCTTGAAAAGTTTGAGTAGTGGGTAGGATGCATAAAAAGTCATTCATTTTTGATAATTTCATGAAAAACAAATAATATTTGCAGCTAAAGGGATTAATAATAATTATATGTGAGTATGTTTTGTTAGATACCACAAGAATCAACTACAATTCCTTAACCAATGAAGTACAATATTGTCCATGTGGGCAATCATTCATTTATAAAACTGAAAATCATAAGCATTTTGAAAATCATAAATTCCAATCCAGATTATACCCACAGTAGGAACATTACGTAAAAAGTAGTTTAACTTGTAAGCTGGCAGTTAACTAATCCGTAAAACATCCAACGTAGACATATTTTCGAACACTCGCTTTATATAATGATGATAATAAAAATGAGGGACTACTGGGGTTGCAGACTACGCAGTCCAGGAGATAAACTGATCTAGAGTTAGATTGAGCGGTGTTAGAATTACATGAACTAACGGTACTTTTTCTATTTAGGATACTCGACGTTCTACCTATGGACATCATCATAGCGAAAAATCAAAAGTAATAATGGGCTTTTGATTAAGGGATGGAAAAACTTGAATCAAAAGAAATATTTAGGATTGTAGTTGCCATAATAAATTTAAAACCTGGCAAAGTGAAAAAAGCAATAAATTGATTATTTCTCAGTTACTTCGTATTTTTGCTTTTTTTTGTCCGAAACAAGCTCTTGTTTCATTAACAAGTCAGTGCTATTTTTGAAAATGAAATAAAATTACTTCAATTTACACTTACAATCACCATTAAATTCCAGGGCTTTTTTAGTTAAATACACATTTTACAAAAGCAAGTCAATCTTTACAAATTCTTTTGGAAAGATATTTCACAAAATTAAACCGATTTTTAACTGTAGAATAGCAGCTTTCTAAATTTGCAATGAAGCGCAACTGCCACGTAATCAATCATCATTGATCATTTTTATCAGCCATTGATTAAATAAATTCTATTAGAAAATGATTTTGTTTGTAGTTATTATATAGTTAGTATGTAGTAACCTGTCAAAACGTAATCAGTCCTTGATTTAAATATGATTTTTGTTAAAGTTATGTAAATTCCAGAACCTCTCTCCACTGATGGATCGATCTATCGATCAATTTAGACATTTTAGAGTGTTAGTGTAGTATACTCGAGTTTCTTAAGTCGGTTACAGGTAATTAATAGCTTTGTGAATTAACACACCAGATTTTACAGAAGACATATTTTAGTAGCTGTTTAATGTAAGAATAACAACGCTATAACAAATAAGTTCTTCAGAATATCATCATTATTTTGTAAACTAACGTAGTAGAAACATTTATTTGTAAATAATTTCCGTATAATTAATAATTGTTTTAAAGGATACGTTTACGCAGCAGATTGTTTAGCAAGATTTTCTCGGACTTAACTGGGTTTCAAAGGTTATTCACAGCTTTGGTATGTACTTTCTCCTTTCCTTTCTATTTTTTATAAAGATTACCGTTTTTACAGTTTCTACATGGACAGATAATTAAATGCTTTTTATAATTTAAAACATTTTCTTTTCCTTTCCTTATCCCCCTTCTTCTTAGCGTTTAAATGTTGCTTCGTAAGCCGTGTGCGAAAGTTAATATCAGTAATTAATTCATTATTTTTAATGAATTCGTTCATTTTACCCCGTGTTCCTGTGAGATAAGAGAAGATAATAAAAGAAAATGGGAAAGTTTTTGAAACAAAATAATTGTAAATTTGCCCCGGATTTTAATTAAGGTACATAAAAGCTAGATATTTTGTCACTGGAAATGAGCTTGAAATTGTCCTGATTATATAAAAAGTTGTATCTTGAAAGTTTCCCAACTTTTCCTTCACCGCCATCACCACATCTCTTCACAGTGGAATGGAATTAAGTGTTGTCTGCCGTGGGCGTGGTGGATGTGGTGGCGGTAATAAGCGTTTTTGTTGAGAGTAAAAACTTTTAATACATTTTCCCTGTACAAGCTCTCTACACAGTTGATGACGATGATGATTATAGACTCATGCATACAATTTCAAGGATACTCCATGTTAACCTTTTTTGATAGAAAGAGGAAATTTAGGTCAAAAGTTATGTAACAAAATAATAGCAGTGGTTGTAGTGCGGTTGGGAGACTTTTCTGGATTTTAGAAAAAACGTGTAATAGCTATGCTGCTCCTGTAGTTCTTAATAAAACGTTCCTTTTAATGCGACCATTTCACGCACGAACTTCCCGGAAAATAAAAGACACTGTCCTCCTGTTAAAAACTTTTACCAAAAATTATCCATACGAGCGTCCATCATCAGTCCATCAACTCATCCGTCCAAAATCTGTTTCATCTTGAGAGACTTCAAAGGAGGAAAAGGGAAAAAGAGTAGCTGTCCTCTTAAAAATATTTTTGTCTGGGTATTTTATCTTTCTTAAAAGTTTATATTGCAATCTATACATAGCCGTAGTCTTCCAGTTTTTAACACTTTTTTCAGTACTAGTACAAGGCTGTACTAAAAGCTTGCAGGGACTTCATGATCACATCGTCCTGTAAAAAACAACAAGAAAGTATAAGAAAGATATGGAAGAAAAAAGCATTTTTTATAAAAAGATTTTCATGTCAACAACTTAACTGACAAGACTTCCTTTCACTTGATTTATACCACTAAATCTTGATGTCGTGATCAGATCGCAAAGGACACATCGTTGCAGAGAGAAAGCCAGAGAAAGTGAGAAAGTGAAAGAGGAAAGTAAATTCATAAGCTTTGATACTACCTTGTTTGCTCTTACTTATTCTTCCTCTTTTGACTCCTTGTTTACACTCTCTTTTTATTCATAAACCCTAAAAAATACCCGCTTTTGTACACAAAACTACCAACGTGACAAATGTGCAACTTTGTCTTAGGATTCTACTTTCTTTGACTTTTTCCTCATAATCATCATCACCTTCAAGAACATACCTTTTGCAACTTTTTTCATTTTTTTACAAATCCATTATTATTCGGACTAAAGTGTATTTATGACAAAAGAAAAAGTGGGAAGAAATCAAATTGGGAAATCCCAGTTGGGAGCTTAAAGTGTATTCGCTGTGGTTTTCTACGCTGCTTAACCATAAGCTTGGGCTTATGCTAATATCTTACCTAGAAACAAGAAAACTTGCGGTTGTTGTTGTTTCTTAAATAAAATAAAATCCATGCAAATACGGTTTTATAATGGAAAAACATATTCATCTCATCTTCTTTTTCATTTTGTTGGAAGCATTTTTCTGGAGAAAGTTGTCACACGGTTGGGAACGTGTAATTTGAGCTTGCAGCCTTCCTCTTTTTCTCATATTTTTTTACAATTACAACTCGCTGAGATAAAATGGCTTATGTAAACCTATCCTGTTTTTAATTCAGAAGGATCACCACAGAATACAAAAGCAGAAAACCGCAAAGTAAACCTTTTTTGCAAAAAACGTGGTTTATTATCTATTCCCTAAAAATAGAAACAGAAAAGGGTAAAGTGAAGCTCTTGTGGAGCTTCCTGAGTAAGAGGATAAGAAAAGGAAAATAATCATTTTTCATTTTTCTCCAACCTTTCAGGTAAATTGAAGAAGAATGGCAGAAACTCGTGTGGACGGGTATGAAAACAACGTGGGGAAAAAGTGACTGAGCTAAAAAGGAATATTTAGGAAGTTGCGTGAGTAGAAGTAGGTGGCTTGCTAAGTTTAGATTCTCTAAATATCATCAAAATATGAAAGTCTATCTATATGACTCCCTTCTTAGTTTACCACAACACTTTCATTTTTTTCTATTCTATTACTTTTTATTACCAAAAACTTATTTTCTTATGCAAAATCTATTTCGCCGTTGATATTTGTATAGAAATAGCGAAAGCCAACAAGTTAGTAGATCGCTTTTTCTATCCTGTAGAATCCTCTTCCTAACTATCTTTAAAACAAAAAGATATATTATTAGGCAAGCTCCCTTTTGACACCAGCAGATTGTCTTATTGTTGCTGTAGAATTCATTATTTGTTCAATAATAATGCAATCAATCGAAAGAATTTTCAATTTTATGTTGTAAAGCTTGTGCCATTTCAGTACATTGTTACTGCCGCAGAATGTCGTTCATTGGAATCCCAATTGGGGTTTAAAAATGTGAAATAAATAAAAACAATAAATTTAGTAACACCTACACAAAATGAAGAGTTTGAGAGTTTGTTATTTTGCGGTGTTGGTTACGATGATGGGAAAGGAAAGTTACTTTGTTATGCTAGGAGACCTGTAATTGTGTATCTATTTTAGTTCTTCTCACTTTCCACAACTTCACACAACCTTGTTGGTCTTCTTCAGAGAAAACCCAAAGACGTTCTTCTAAAGTGTTTCCTTCCTACACAAGATATCTTTTGGAATACGCCCTTGGGTACAAAAAAGCCAGAGTAGGAGAAAAAGTGCCTTTCTAGGCTTCCCATTTCCTTTTTGTATTATTTACCATATAACGTTAAAAAGATGCTTTACAATTTCAGCCTTCTCTTCAACTCACAACCAGCCACTACCTCTTTTCAGGAAGGTAGAGAGAATTTGGTGGCGGTTGGTGAATGTCTATGTGAAGATAACATTCTCTTTCTCCTTCTTGTCTATCTTCGAAATCCCCATTTGAATGTGTAAAGAGTAGGTTGGTTCATGCTCAAAATAATAAACCGGTTTTGCGAAGCTGCGAGAGAACATGAGATTCACCCAAAAAATATTTATACTTCTGACAAAACTGTGGCAATAAAGGGAAAATGTGTAGAATTAAGGGAAATAAAATATATTCATAATGATGTCCTTGATAATATCGTAGCAAGGAGGATAGAGGAATCCAAAGAAGAGGAATGATTGAGAAATGAAAATGTGAAAGCTGAGAAATCGGATTTCACTATCATCCTTCCTATATAGTATGAACCAGACTAATTCCCCTTCTCTTTTCTCTGTAAATTATTGAGATGCGGATTAAATGAGACCCTCGTGCTATCAAATTGCGTTCACCATCCGCACCATTTTATTCTCTGGGTTTTCTCCAAATGGAAAAGCTAATATTGTGTTTTGTGTTATTTTATTTTCCAACGGAGAATCGTCTGAACCTGAAAGATCCAGTGTGCTGCTGGAAAAGATAAACTTATTGGAGTATCCCTTTGCCCCGCATAATTCATAAAGTTGGAAGTAAACAAAAAAACGACACAAACATGTACATAAAATCTATTCCAGAGATGTTATCACCTACGAAATGTGCCAAAATAATGTCAACTTTATGCTTTGTTATGTGAATTCTACAACTTTTATAAAACTGTTCTTAGTCTAGAGAGTTTGCAAATTATGGAAAAAACCTAGGTCCGTTTTTAAAAAATAACTTTCCTCTTCCGAAAATTCTTCTATGACAAAAGTTTCCTGTAGAAAAAAGAAGTCTGTAAATAGCTAGACTCGTGCCCATCTATGTAGAGGAAGTCACAAGTTTCCAGTTTGCAAGAAAGGGAAAAGAAGGAAGGATGAAGATGAATTGTATGCAAATTTATGAGAGGATTGGCTCAATTGTTCCTTACGTAATCTGCTGATGCTTATCTTTGCTAAGTACCGAAATGTACTTTTGGGATTTTCATGTGTGCCTTTCTTTCCCCTGTTTGTTCGTTTTTTGCAAAGAAAAACGTGTTCTTATTATCTTTAAAAAGCGAACTTTTTTTTATTCAAGAAGGCTTTATTTTATGCATATCGATCAAGTAAACTATCCTCAAGCAGAGCGGCGTGATAAGCACAGACCCTTAAGTTCTGTAGAAAGTCTTTAAACAGCTAGTTTGAAAGAAAGATAATATTTTTTATAAAGTTGTTCTTTTCCAGAGAAAAGGCTGGAAAAGGAAAGATTATATAATAAGCTTACTTCTTGGCTTTGTTACTGCCAACATAAAATTCTATTTTGGTTGCCTTTCTCCTTCTGAGGAGTTGGTTCAGGGTTTCGTGAAGAAAGGAAGTATGGCACTGGTTTTACAGTTCCTTCTTCTCTTTCTTAACAACCACTTCCTTTCTGAAACTTTTCTCTTTTTCGAAGTTATTTACGATTGAGGGGAAAAGTATCTCGTTGGTATTTTGCGTGTAAAAAATATAGCCAAGAGGAAACTTTAGAAGAATTGTTGCTCGTCTAAATATGTTTTATATAAGATAAGGGAAATGTACAAGTTTATTGATTGGAATTTCATCTTGCCCCATTGTCTCTTTTTGATTTTGATTGGAATTTGGAGAGTCTTGTCAGATTCGTTGTTTTATAATGAATAAACAAATAAAAAGAATAAAAGAAAATAGTGAAAGCTGAAGAATAGTTTTATGCTTACTTTTAGACAGGATTCTAAAAACTCCTCAATTGTCACTATTCCATCCCGGTTTACATCAAATTTTGAAAATATTTTATCAACGTGATCCCGTGTTTTTCTATCCTCTCCCTGAAACACAGAACAAAAGAATGTAAATTTCAACAATAAAAGGTTTCCTTATGTATAGCTCTTCACATAAAAACGATATCACATTGCTTTCTTTTCAACTTTACAACATCTCCATCACTTGCGGAAAAGCTTTGCACAATAAAATAAATATTTTATGGATAAAATACATCCTCAACATAAAAGCATGTAATATTATACTATTGTGAAAATCCAATTTTCTCGATTTTAACAAAAAAACACTGGTTAATGCAAACACATAATAAAACTCATCATCATTCTGTTGGATTGTAAACCACTAGATTTTACTGTATTTACGTAAAACTTACTTTTCTAAGTCTATCTTTTTTCAACAAAAACTGATCAAAATATCAGCAAGCTTTAGTGGATTACATACCCAAAGGCCCTTTGTTCAGATATATGAATAGTCCATATTTGGACTAAATAAAAACCCTGGAAACGTGAATATGATCCTAAAATGGTGTTCGGTACGTTGTCTGAAAATCATTTGTTCGAATGCATTTTGTCTGAAAAATATTTGTCTGAAAACGCGCAAAGG
>JAANSO010001192.1:0-18789 GCA_036507315.1 Lepidocyrtus fimetarius | reverse complement strand
TTCCCCTTTGAAAAGATTTAATGGGGAAACGCATCAAAAATCCCATGAACCTCTGACAAGGCTTAAAACTTTTATGCAGACATTTTGCATATTCTCGTTTTGAGTAGGGAGGAATCTCTTCCGGATTAAGCAAAACTGATACGTGCTCATCAACAGTAGCCTTCTGCTCACCGTCCACTTCCTCTTGATATTCTAAAATGTCCTGATGATAAAGCTGGTCTTCTAAAGTTTCGTCCACTACAACATTGTCTGTGTCTACAACGGCATCATCTGCCTTGGAGGCATCTGGACCGCCTCCAGGTGGCTGTTCATCCCCAGGAGGAGGAAATCCAATCGGTGGGGGATTATAATTGGCCATTATTATTTTTTACTTCCAGGGATTATTGTTTCCTTAATGTGTAATATAATCCGACGTTTTATGAAACAGCCTTTAATAAAATTCAATTTAATTTAAATCTAATGAATTTTATTCCAAGACAACATGCCAGCAATTCTTCCATAATACTCTAATTCTTTCGAAGCTGATGTTCTCCCACCATCACCAGCTTCCAGCCCTATACATTTTCCCACCGGCCATTCTACCGCCGTGTCCCTTTCAAGGTCTGCGTTTTTAAGGACTCGTACTACTACCCGAACAATCTTTCACCCTTTGGAATTTCAAGCCCAGATATTGGCAACCGATTGAAAATCATACAAATAATACTTTTGTGTAATAAAATTACCCTTTTGGTTTACGATTTATTACGCAATTTTTATTTATGAACACTATTACATTTACCAAAGTGCAACCTTTATGGTCAAAGCTATTCGATTTGCTTCCGTAATACTGTAATGGCTAAAGATTTAGTAAAAACAAATTTCCTCCAATAAAAATAAATTTCAAAACAAAATTCCAAAGAAAATACCAAAGCACTAATTAAAATGCCTCCGAAAAGTACAATGAAAATAACAAGAACATTCCCTTCCATTGTCGGAGCATGAAACTCCTGCCTGTGATCTCCGGAACTTTTCACTCTCCAAAAGAAAGGATTCCCGTTTAGAGCTATTTCCACCAGCCGACCCCACAGTCCCCCTTGTTTAGCACTCTCCACCCTCGTTAAAATATCTTCCGGAACTAACCCGCCTAAAGCAAACCCAGTATACCTCTGAAAAAACGCTTCCTTCCCAACAAAAATATTTTCTAAACTTCGAATTTCTTTCAACAATTTGAAAATTATATTTTGAGGAATTACAAACGCGGATCGGTTTCTACAATTTCTCAATTCATTTAAAACTTGCGTATTCTGTAACTCTAAATATTTCTGTTTGAAAATTGTATTAAAATAGCCCGATGCAGCTGCATGAGGAAAGGACTCGTATACTTTTTCCAATATGTTGTATGAATCCGGATGTAGCCTCGAATTGTTCCAAAGCATTTGCAGCTTATTATATTCCTCCTTATCAATGAATGTATCGTTTGCTGTCATTATGAATTCAACTTTTTGTTTCATTTCATAAATAGCTGACTTAATTATCGTTTTATTCTCCACAGGGTTATCATCATCATCAAAGACATTGTAAAAAAGCAAGTGCTTATCTAGTACAGCTTGTAGTTTATACCCGAATTCATTTATTAGGCGTTTAAAGCTTTGGGAGGATTTTATGTAAAAGTACTCCCAATGAATTTGACCTTGAATGTATACGCTAAAGTTATCTCTAACCAGTTGTTCCAGCCGTTCATATGGAACAGGTCTACGTGGAGCCACCATATTGTACACATTTGTGTATTTATAAGCATTACTTAATAGTACGCAAGATAATGTAAACACTCCAAAGAGAAATTGTATTTTTCTGACCTTCATGTAATGCGAGAATGAACCCCCTTGCTCTAAAACTACCTTCAAGATATCTGTAATGTCATAAAATTTGTTGTTTAACTTCGTCCCATCTGTATTTACAATTATTAACCTAACAGTGAAGAAAATTCCAATCAGAGATGAAACTAATCCAAGCCAAATCCATTGGTCAAACACGTCAACGAATTCATTAAACGGAAGTGGATTCATTTTCGGTTTGCCACAACTTAAGAAACGAAAACAAGAATGAGTTAGCCTCACAGGGTAATATTTTTGTTGAGTGGGCTCCATTGGATGGTATATTGTTAAATGTATCAATGATTCTGCTTGCAGATTAACGAATGCATAATCAAATTCAGTATCTTCAGTTTTTCCTTGTTCAATACATCTCTTAGTTTGTTTTCCATCCCTCCAAATTTCGTATGAATAATTTTTCATTATAGAAAGCCACACCTGAACAGTTGCAAATGACATTTTTTCAGCAAAGCTGGAATTTAAAATGTCCGTTAATAACGATTTTCGGTTGCTACTTGTAAGAACCTTGCAATTTTCAAAGTATTCTTGCAAAAGAGGTACCGCATCGTCCTTATCCGTAAACTCTTTTATCTTCCAGTTAAATCTTCGATTTGGTGGCTCAATGTATTTTTGAATGCTTCGTAAATTTGTAATGTCCAGTTTTATCCATTCTGTAATTGAAAATTCTAAAGGTATGGTAGCCTTATTGTTACTGTTTGATCTGCATTTATTGCGACAAATTTGAAGGAATTTTACTTTCCCTTCGAATTCTTTTCCTTGTGGTAAATTAGCTTGGTAAAAGAATTGATTAACTATTTGATTATATCCAAACCCTTGGTTAAACTTGTAAAGTAGTTCCATCACATTATTAAAAAACTTCTCCATCCATTGTTGAGGAATTGTTGATAAAGGATCCATACCATAGTTTTTAGTGTTTTTCTCGTCAATTTCAAGAAGAAGGATAAAAAAATTCGGTATTTCTGAGGGAAACACGTGCAACCGTCCATGCTTTGGATATGCCTGGTCTGCGGGGGCCAGAAGTCGTAACGATTTAAACTCCGTCCATACGTCCCCCAGATAGTTTTGCAGTTCCAGAATAACCCTGTTTGATTTTGTCAATCCTTTTCTCCTTTGAAATAGGTTTAAACCCTGAACATTCTTTTGCAATCCGGTTTAGCCCAATTAAAGTAAAAATTTGTGGGTAAACTTCCAACTGCACTTCACAATTCCAAGGTTTAGTTTTAAATGTAAATTCTTTCCGATAGATTTTCATACAAATATGTTTAGGCTGGATGTCTGGCCGCTTTGGATTATAATTATTGGGAGAAAGTGAAGAATGTGAACAATTTTGAGGATTGCTCACGGAAATATTATCCTTTTTTGTAGGGTTTTTATAAAACCAAACCAAATGAAGATATTCATAGGGATGAAGTTCTTCTTGGAAGAGAAGCAGAGGAAAAGGTCTTCTTAAAATTACTGGTTGAGTAATTGGAAAAGGTTTAAGGTTTAATTCTGAAGGGAATAGTGTGATTAAATTCAAGCATTGGTACGATTGTTTATTGTTAAAGGGGGTTAGTAAAGGGCTTAAATCAACGGGCAAGTTTAGGTTTAGTTTAAAATCTTCCGTTTGAAGTCTGTCATATGCTGGTTTAGTTTCTTCCGTGTTTAAAGAATATTCAGTGAAGTACCCGTTTGTTAATTTACCCAGGCCTAAATATGTTAAAATTAACCTAAAACTCGTTATTATTCCAAAACTTTTCATTTTCCCAGTTAACTGGTTAATTTTGAAAAATACAAAGATGACGAACCAATTTATTCCAATAAACGCTCTAAATAACAAAAAATTGAAATGGTTAGTAAATATTTCAAAATTTTACCATAAGAAAACAATAGTTCTATAGTTAATCAAAGAATCATGATTTGGGGATTTAAGAACACATATAGCGTTTGAAATATTTAAACAAAAGCAACATTTGCTATAAACTTGAAACATAATAAATTTTATATTGTTTAAAGAAAAGAATTACACATAAAGAAGGTTTGCATTTAATAACTACTCAAAGAGTACAAAAACGCTTTGGAACATAAATACTTACAATTAAAAAAGTAACAATAAGTTTTGCAAAAGCGGAATAGCACTCCATTAGATAAAGACTACAAGCGCATTCCTTTCATTTCTTAAAATAAATTTGATTGCTATGAGGGCTACCTTTACTTTGCCCTGCGTAAGCAAGAATTTGAATTAATTTAGCTAAAGCCACCAACACAATTAAAAAAGTAGTAGTTTTATTAACAAATTAGAAAACAAAGCATTATATTTAATAAAAATCATTTTATTATTCTACTGATAATGCCTTTATACTAAAATATTTTTTAAAAACAAGCTTTCTCTATTATCTAACTATGCAAATAAACTATTAACTATGTTTTTGTAATGCTCAATTGCTATATTTCCATTTGGCTTCCAACTGGTAAAATAGTTTAATGTAATAACATCACAATATTTCCTTGTTTTAAAATGCAATTACAGTTGAAGGTGATCAAAAACCAAATTACAGCACTGAATTAGTAAAAAAACTTGTAACATGTAATTTTATGCTTTCCACGTTTGGCACTTTTATTGTATCTCTCATGTTTTTTTAAAGTTTAATGTTTTAATATGATTTACGAAATATCAAACAAATCATAGGCAAAATCAAAATTTTATAATGACATTGGTACATGTTTCTCCTGACTATCAAGGTTTTTCCTGTTACAAAAGAGATAATTTACACACGCGTATTTTTTCATGCAAAAGTTTATTTTTAGTTATTTTAGTTATATAATACAAGACAGACCTAGTCTAAATTTACAGTTAATTCTTCAGTCGATGACAAACATTCAATTTTTTGTTGCAAGAATGTCAGTAATTGAAACTTGTATCATTGTGCAAAAATACTTACAAAAATACGTAGCCTTTCCTGCAATCTATGAGAAAAATAAAGGCACAATCCAAGTAAAAACTGCGGAGAGAAAGATAATAAAATGGAATCCTAGCAGAAAATTTCCTATTTCAATTTCTTTAAAAAGTTTCGCCTGGAGACTTAACTATTTTATGGAGGGTTTATTATTTCTAATTCTCAAGTATTCTATGGCTGAAGTACCTCACTCACCCTAACTGGTTTATAAACGCGGAAATAATTGAATATTACACATCTTCATTAGCATGTTCCTTTACCTGCGTTTCTGCTTATTACTGCCTGGACAAAATGCAAAATGTTTTTGCTCCTCTTTGTACAACGTCTTTGAAAATGTATTGGGAACGTCTCCCTCTTAAAAATTCAAACAATAAGAAAACTTTTCAGTTTCAGAGCATTTTTGTTTATTTCTCTTCAGCAGTTTTCATTTTATCAACGACTTGTGTTTTTGGCTTTGTTCCTATCTTGAGACCTTACGACCCGATTCAGTTAACAGTTTATAATTTAACTCCCAACAAAATTCCTTACCTGGGTTTAATTTCTGGTTTCCTTTTCGGAACAATGGCTTGGCAAGGATCTTTTGTTGTGACGTATTTACTGATGGCGACAATGATGTACGGGGGAATAATTATGGAGCTTACAAAAGCCCTTCACATTCAATTAAAAAAGGATAAAAATACTACTCTTGGGTACTTTGCAGTATTGGCATTTTCATCAAAATTAAAACTATTTAGAATTTGCCAACTGTTAATTATCATAGGGACTGAAGTCATCACAGTATTTGTCCAGGTTCTTATGCTAATGGGTATTTTAATCGCTATTTCTGGAGGATACGTGATGTTAAATATGATTGGAAAGCTGCCTTTGATTTTGTATATATCTGCAACGGGTCTCTTCTTTTTTATAATAATTGAAATATTTTTATTTGGAATCATTGCTGGTACGCCTAACTCAAACGGGGAAAGATTTCGAATGGAATGGAAGTGGTTTTTGAGAGGGAAACTTTCAAGACTTGAGTTGAGGTCGTGTCCTCCCATAGCTTATTCTTTTGGACCTGTACAATACTTCAAAATGAAAAGTTCTTTTAAATTAATAAACTGTATTATGGATTCCATCGCGTCCTTTTCGTTAATTAAGTAGGAAAAATGTTCTCGTTTTAAATATAAAGAAGTAATGTAAACATTTTTATTTAAATATTTAAAATCTTTTGTAAATTTAAGAGCAAAACATGTACATAATTTATGGCACCAGTAGTTATCAGTTTTAAACAAGAAGCTGTCCTCTGGTAACTTTTAGTTCTTTACGGAAGTTACAAACAATGTAAAAGAATCCAGCATTGACCGCAAAAACCATAAAGATTATAATTAAACCTGTCCACCCTCTGAATACGTCAAACACGGTTTCTAATATTATTAAAATTATCGTTACGATAAGCCACACTTTTGACATTTGTAATGATTCGGTAATGTCTCTTCCCTATAAACAAAGAAGGATTATTTTAAATAAACGTTAACATCCCTGCATGTTGAATGTCAGTTAGTTTTTAAAAACTTACAATATCTGTGCTCCGTAATAGTTTTATTCCAGCCCAGAACTGAACTCCAAAATAGAGAGAAACAACAGTGAGCATTCCCACCAATATCAAAATAACTGCTGGAATAGCTACACAATTAATTAAGCAATTATTAAATTCAACTATTTTCTTGTAAATTTAATTAAATGATGTGCTTACAGCTTGGTGGCTCTGTTAATTTAGTGGGGTCATTATCACTATGATAAATAACCGTTTTTGGTTTAGTGTCATCATCCACGGCAGATTTTGCTTGGATTTTAAAATACATTTTTATAATAGAGAAAATGACGAATAAAGCTAACTCCAACGCTGTAAATGTCAAGTCCAGCCAGGCAGCTCTTCGGGCCCAGATTCTCCACTTCAAAGTGTCCATTTTAAAGAGTTTAAATAAAACTGTTAGTTGAAGGGTTTTACATTTACTGAAGGTACTTAACTTTGCACTTGAAATATTCCCATGCTTGAAAGAAAAAGTTACACGTAAGTTTCTTACAAGAAAGTTAGAATCAGTGAAGAAAAATCTGTAGTGTCAAGCATCAGGATATCCAGCTATGAATGATATCTTTTTAAAGAAAAAATCCAAGTTGTTGAGATCAGTTACTAAGCTGGTTGTTTATGTTGGTTGATTAGTATTGGGTTCATGAAAGGTGAAGCAGATAAGATATAATTAATTTTACTGTTAAGCTGTTATACTAAATGAATTACTGCAACATCTTTTTGCCCCACTCATTCATTCAAGACTGCATTGCTTGAACTGCTTTACTCTAAACTAAAATTTTAACTGAAAAAAGAGTGACAATAAAAAATGAAAAGAAATGAAAAATGAATTAGGAAAAGATGCATGCAACCAAAATTAATGTACAATACTTTTATAATTAAATGTAAGTTCATGTCATATCTTGCATGTCACAAAATATCAAAAAATAGCAATATTATTTAGAAATGAAGAAACTATTGAATTTTCGGCATTTAAGGAAAACGACGACAAAGCTATTAACCTTCAAGGGATTTTAGTTGTAAGAAATATTTCGTCAATGATTTTAAAACATATTTTTAAAAATACATTTTGTTTTGTAGGTATGCGTATGCTGTTTTCTGTGCATCAGTTTATATTAACAAACGAACTAAAAACTATACTCAGGTTAAAGTTGTAATGGCGAAGTATAGTCAGACTAGGTCAGTTCAACAACAAATGCATTTGGATTGCTTACGTAATAAATACCTGGTAAATGTTTTGAGAAATATAAAAAACGTATAATCGACTAATTTTCATGAGTTTAACAAACACTTTATGCATTTTAACGATGTGATGCAAACACTATGCTTAGTTTTAATGGTAAGCTAATAAATTGCGACAATATTTGACAAGCTATTCAATTAATACTGGTAATCATTAGAAAGTAAGGCTTTATGCATTAAACAATTCAGTGTTCTATAATCATTCAAACCATTTATAAATTTCAGATTTTGCTGTATTATTGCAATCCAATTTTCAAAAATATTTTTAAATGCATTTACAAAATGATTTCTTTGCTTGTATTATTAATTGGAATTAATTTTACTGTAAGTACAATTATTCATGGTCCAGATGGTTCCAAATCGTATTTGGGTAGAAGTTTAAATAACAGGTTGTCTGTAAACTTGAGTGAAAACCTTTTTTCATTATGGTCACAGGAAGACAAGGATATTAGTTATATAAATCTCGGGGAAATCATTTCTTCTTTCGTTTCTAAGTTAGCAAAGCATTCTTGCCTAATTCACTTGACCTTATTCACCAACTACACAAACCTGGGCGGGTCTTGGCCAATTCCTTTAATTTTAAGAAAAGTTGTTCCAGCAATGGTTTTAAAAACTGTGCATCGCAATTCACAAACGCAAAACTACGTAGATTTCAGTTGGCGGTTGGATGAAAACTCCCATCAAGACAATACGTGTATAGCAGAACCTTACATATCTCCTGTATTTCCACACTGCGCTCATATCCAAGCTCCTGCATACTTTTCAAAAGTGAAGCCTTGGACCTGCGAAGTCCACGCTTTTGTTCTCCCTCCAACCTTACTGTACAATGATTACGTAAAATTTCACCTGGATTCTTTAAACCCGAAGAGCTTTTTTAAACTTCCAGTGCCTTGGGTTTACACAACTTATTTGACAACTTCTGTCCCCGTTATAAACTTGTTTGTGATCAAGTCAAACCCGTTTTTAACCTCGAGCAAGAAAATTCAACAAGAACTAATGACGAAATGGCTCACTGACATTTACGCCTCCAAACTAAAAGTTCAGCTATCTCTGAACACCTTTTACGTTGTAGGTTTGAATAAGACCGGAGCAGACTTGTTTATAAATTTGATTCCATGCGTAATCTGCAAAGATTATCCGCTTATAGCACGAGCATTTACCAAAATCAACGAAATTACTGAAATTTTTGAGGTTCCAATGATTTGGAGAGTTTTAGGGGAAAATGGAGAAGTACTTAGTTTTTTAAGAAAATGTAAAACTGATGCATCATCCCTGTATGAAACTAATTCTAAAAACGTTTACGAGCACAAAGGGAAAATAATTGGTTCGCTTTGGAGCTCGATCTGGAAAAACGCTAGCCTGTTTGCCGCCCCCAATTTGTTAAAAATTGGAATGTGTAAAGGAAACGGGATAGTAAAGTACCAGAAAATTGTACATTATAAAATTATCGGGAATAACCTTGCAAATTTAGTGCCAGGCTTGTATATTTCGAAAGTGCTTGATAACACACGTAGTGCTCTTTATTTTGAAGATTATTTAAATTACGTTCATTTCGTTACTTGTGTTGACGAACAACTCCATCAGCCTCTAGCTTTTTACAAACTTTTTAGTTGTTTTGAAGGACCAGTATGGATACTCATACTTTTATTTATGGCAATATCTTCCATTATTTTCCATTCATATGAGTCTAATATATTCTCTGGAATTTTAAAAACCTTGAAGCTTCTATTGGAACAAGGAAGTATTGAAAATGCATATGCTTCAAATTACTTTCATTATCGAATAATTCTCGGAACATTTCTTCTCATGGCGGTTGTACTAACTAATTCTTTCAAAAGTAAAAACGTTTACGCAATGATTACTCCAAGAGCTCTGATAAAATATGAAAACTTGGATGATTTGAAAAAACACGGAATTTCAATATATTCGCCAGCATACACCTTTGAATTGGAAAGTAATGACGCATTTATGGATCCAGAATGGGGCAGGAGAGTTAAATTTGGAAGTTCAGAAATCTTTAAGAATTGCTTTGTGGGGAAAGATCTCCATGAAAAGTGGTTGATTTGTAAGGAAAATAACGAGTTCATTCCAATGTTATTAATCCAGTCTGCTTTTAAACTGACTTATGAAAATTTTGTGGTAGACAAATCGGAAAAATTTACAAGAGAACAGATCAAACTGCTAACAAAACTCTGGGAAAATAGTGACCTTCATCCAGCAAATATTTTCAAGGATTTATATTGGAAAATGACAAAAGAAAACGTATCTAGGCCAGATAAACTATTGCCAATGTACAAAACTCTTGAGGAGGAGGTTCATTGGAAATCCCTTTTGGAATGTAAAGGAACTGCTTTCATTTTACCCCGAGCACAATGCTCTGCTTATGTGAAAAAATTGGCCGAAGAGGGAAAGAGGGGTCAATTAGGAAAAGAAATTTACCTTCCATCCGTGCTTACTTTCAATTTACTAGGGCCAATTCCAGAATATATTTGGGAAAGGGTTCGGAGATTTAAAGAGAGTGGAATCGTAGAGCAATTAGCTTATGTTTTGTGGAGGTCTCATACTAAATTTACAGACCAGTCTGCACGAGGGACCCCTTCAAGGGCTTCGATGAAAGGGAATATCGTTGTTGTTTTTATTTTATTAGGTGGAGGAATTGCACTAGCTTTAGTAGCGTTTATTGTTGAAGTTATTGGGATGTTATGTCTAATTAATTTTAAAACCATTAACAATAAATAGTACCTCTGAATAACTTTCCGTTGATAAATTTGAACTTAACCAATAACTTTATTTGTTTAAAATTAAGTTGAGTTTTAAAATGTTATTTTTTCAAATAAAACAAGAAAGGATTAAAAATCATTAATCTCTCATTGTAATTTTAAAGGAGACTTCAAATGACTGATAACTTTTTCCCTGTATTCTTCCATCTCTTCTTTCCCCATCGGATTCTTCCCAATGACGCAGAAGCAGCCACCCATCAGGTAATTAATTGAACTTCCATCACTGGTCCCAGTATACGAGCAAATTTGAGGCGGGTATTCATTCAATACCAGGCAATTTCCTTTGTAATGATTCTTGCACAATCTTACTGCTTCTCTGGTAGAGCAAAAAACGGGAGCGGGATCAGCATTCCCAAGAGAAACCTGAATAGACAAATTAATTTAATTAAATATCATAGTTAGACTACATAAAAATCTATTTAATTACCTGAAGGAGTAAAGACATTGTTATGAGCACCATTGGGCCAATTGAAGACATTTTTTAGGTGTAATGAAGTAATTTGAAATTATGTAACATTAATTGATAACCCGCCAACAATAAAAACTGATGATTTACAATGTGAGTTGGAAAATAAGACGGAATATTCACAAGGGTCAAATGTTTTGCAGCAAATTTTGAAGAGTCCCTGTCCTACTAATCCTTGAGAGTTGATAATAAGACAGTAAATTCATGAATTAAGCCTTTCAATGATAATTTCACTGAAGCCCAAAATATGTGATTTTCTTCAAGTAAGAACCTTAATGAAATACTTTATCTGTACTGAAAGCTATGTTTAGCCAGAATAAACTTTTGAAAATATGAAGTACCTAAAAAAGCTTTATAATTTAGTAGCAGGCGTTCTTTTCTATTTTTAAACTAAAAAACTTTATTGCAAATTTATTTCAATTTCAAAGTTAAAACTAATCAAACCGAACTAATTTACATAATAATGATTATTTAGACTATGCTTAAAACATTATGATCTCGTTTAAAAACTAGTTTACTCTTCAGCACTTATGATTTCTTCAGAAGTCGGCTTCGCAGGTTCCTCTTTTATTGTTGTTTTTTGTTGTTCCTGCTGCTGTTGTAGTTTCGTACCGTTTTCTTCCACTTTAATTGTGAATATAATTAGGAGAATAATAACAATAACACGACAAAATGTACGGGTATTGAGTATTCAACGGCGAACATGAATAATACTGGTAATTTACATAGACAAAACATCTCCCACCGAAATAGTTACAAACAGCTTCATCATCATAAGTTTGGCAGGGCTGCAGTTCACCGCTACCCGGAGGCCCCTGAGCCAAAGTGTGCTAAAAGTAGATAAAAATTTAAATATTTAATTAAAAATGAAAACATTAACTTTAAAATTAAGTTTTAAAACCTTACCTGCAAAATGGTAGCCCAGCAAGCAAACAGGATGAATACCAAGGACCTCATTTTTGTAAATTTTAATAAAGAAAATTTTACAAATGAAAGAGTTTTATTGTCGAACCTCAATCCAAGTCTGAAGGGATTAAGTAAACTGCGAAGCTCGGCTATTTATCCTTTAGATTTTTACGGAAAAATGAAAAATCTTTTTATAGGGCTAAGAAATTTTTCCACTTGGTATGGTCAATCGCATAAATGCCCTTTTGTACACCTTTTCGAACTGGACATGTTTTCAAAAACATTTTTTTCTTATTTTAGACATTTTAGTTTATTTTTAAGTTAAGCTTATATGGTGTAGGTAAGTACCTAAGAAGTACATTTTTAGATGAATGCAGTTGTTGAGAATTGAGCAAAGGGTTACGATAAATGAAGCTTTTTGAGCTTTTCCTAGTATTGCGGATATAATTTATTTTAAGATTTAGCAAAATAATACAATGTTCCATCATAGAATGGTAAAAACTTTATTCATTAAAGTTTTTAAAATTTGAAAACAACAATTTTAAAACTGAAAAACATAAAAATCGAGTCGAGTCTTACAAATTCCATAACTTTTTTAACCTCTGATCAACTATTGGTGATGTATGGATGCGGTGAAGGCATACTTTCTAAGAATTGCAGAAAACTTTGATTTTATTTATTCGTTTCATTCTTGGTTGACAGTTTTTAGATAATGAACTCTTTCTCTAAATCATGTACGTGCTTCATATATCCACCTCTGCACTTCTTTTTCTCACATATAGGAAAAACGGCCAAGTTAAAAACTGTCCATAATAAACTGGAACGAGTCGGTTTTAGTTAAATTAAGCAATGGAAATTCCCTATCGAATAGTCCCTTTTTCTCACAATACAAAATATTTTATGACTTTGATTTTTTTCATTCATTCTCAGACATTCCCTTGAAATTGACAAACATAACTGCAGAGAATTGTGTGTTTTTGCTTCATTTCTCATTCTTGTAACTAAAAAATATGAAAGCTCTGCCAATTTTCATTTGCTTGGCTATTTTAGCATCTGTTTTGCAGGTAAGTTTTCATTAAATGCAAAATGTAAAGCATTTTTTTGTAAATGTTGAGTGCAATATTTTCCTATTTCCATTTTCTAAATTCTTTCTTCAGATTTGTACCAGTTCCCATTGTTATGGTCCACCGGAAATGTGCAGCAACCGGAAGGAAGAAAGAAGATGCATTGAAGATTGCCGACGAATTTGCCACAATGAACAACAAATGAGATGTTATCCTCCGCCTGATGGCGACTCGGAGACAAGATGCATGTGCGTTAGACAATCTGCTTTTAAAAATATTACGAAACCCATACAAATGGAGCAATAAAACATTCAAAAATTCATTCATTCTTATAAACATATTTTTATTTGAATAAACGTGGAGCAAATTTTACCAAAATAAAATATTTTTGCATTTTTGAACAATATTTTTTCGCATAACTTCTATTTCTGTATGCATTTAATCAACTCACCGCTCTATTCTGCATAATAGCTTTGTAATAAAATAAATTCAATTACGCATAATATAAAATTATAATGACGTACTTAAAATGTAGTCATTGATGAAACATTGATGAAACCATGAAATTTAAAGTTTAAAACCTTGTGTAAGTTCTACTCATGCTTACCTAAGTAATTTTTACTGTTGCATAAATGGGAGTTCCAAAACTATCCACTTTTCTTCTTATTGTTGACTTGTGCCGAATAAAATGTGCAATGAATTGTATGAATAACATTAAAATGCAAATGGTTTTTAATGCAAAGATTTTTTGAGTATTAACTAATAAATTTATTCGTGAAATTAGAATCATTTAAGACAATTACATAGGTTTTTTAATAAATATGTAATTACATAAACTTTTCTAGAAAATTGGCATATTAATAAAACAATTAACTTTAATTTTAAAATAGAGAGAGTTTCGATCTCAAAGTGATTATTGTTTCTTCTGAGGATTTGTATTGATGATACAGACGCAATCATATTCCAAACTATCGGGATTCTGGGCACAAGCAACGGCAGTGTTGGCACGATCTACGCAAACACCATGTAGAAACCCACATTTGTTTTGCTGGGTTGGGTTCCTGCAAGGAAGCTGTTCGACATCTTCAAATCCAACCTGTAAAAATAAGAAAAATAAATCAAAATTTGTTTCAAATACTCGCAATAATTCGCAATTGCTGAACTTACATAGGTACAAGCACAATCCATATAGTCAGGATTGTCGTAAGCTTCAACACAGGCACTGGAACTGTTTTGGGTTACGCAGATCCCTTCCTCCATTATAGCATGAAAAGAAATCGTCCATATTTCCACATCTTTGTTGCCGTGGGGGTGTGGATAAAACGTACTAAAACAAAAATTCAGATTAAAGTTTTGATCGTGCTTTTTATCGAACTTAATTCGATGATAAAAATTTATTTTGAATTCTTACCTGAACGGCCAAAACGGCAACAACAGCAATGACAGCCTTCATTTTTAAATTGGAATCAAAAAGTTGGAAGAAAAAAAAGTTTGGATGTGAGTTTAGAAGAGTTTGAAATGTTAATGATGACATTGGTTGGGGTGAGCTGCCTTTTATATACCCGGAGCCTTTGATGTACCAGTCTCTCACAATTTCCATTTAAATATGACATGATTATCTAACTTTTTAAAAAACACGCAATACTGGTTGTAACAGCATTTAAGCATTGTTAGTTTTCATATTATTTTTAGCTTTATTTCAGGTACTCATTATTTTAAACTGCTGGATAGACACACAAGGTAGGCATGCTACGTTAAAAAAGGATTAAACATTTTTTACATTATGAAAGGCATAAGAAATTATAATCTTGTGTAAGCTGAACCCGAGTCAAGCCTTATCCCTTGAGAACCTTTTTCCATTCGGTGAAAATATTATTCTTGACGGTAAGTTCAATGAATGGCGACTTAAAAGGTTTCATTTGAAAATATTCCACTGCAGTTATATTTAGGTTTTTAAGCACAATTTAGCACAAATGCCTCTAGTTCTCCTTAAATGATATGGATATGATGTAAATGAATGAAAATATTCAGTAGAACAAGGTTTTTATTGTAGTCTTGAATGCATTAATTTCTCACATTCGCAGCAATTTAACTCGTTAGATAAAAATGATGCATTTAAAGCTGTTCCAGTTATAGCCAGCCTCACAGATTAAAAATTCTACGAATTTCCAAGAAGCAAAAATACTTAAAATCCTTCAGCATCATATCAGAAACTGTTGTTCTTACATGTACTAGTTAAATTTGGGTTTCGTTCCGTCTCCTTTTCCAACTCACGGATGAAATTATTCACAACGTAAATAGCTAATCCTCGGGTTACAATGAATATCCCAATCATTAGGTTATGCCCCAGCACTAAGCCTCCCGTAATGCAAGAAATTAAAAGCAGAATTGAAAACGTTCTCCAATTAATTGCTTTGCCTAAAGTAATCTTTGTAGCTTCCAGTGTGGGTTTTCCTCCATCCTTAAATATTTAATGCAGTTTTTTTATTCAGTACTAATACAGATATTTCTAAAAAATGAAGTCAACTTACATGATCCACTAGACTGTTACTTAATTTCACTGCTACAAAGGCCGGAAGTGTTGTCAATGGAAAGGCCACAAGGATTAAAATGTATGCATATTTAGCTAAAGGAATTTAAAAATGCTTAAATTAATGTTAAATATGAAGAGAGTGATTGACACCATGTGAGAAGTTAATTTACTTGAGTTTGGGGTTCCACTAATAAACAATTTTGCAGCCAATCCAAGCACGAATAGTTGTCCAAAGACGAAGAAAACCTAACAAAATTTCTGAATTAACCTTAAATCAATTTTGGTTATTATATTGAAACTTACAATATCAATATTTGCAACAATTTTTGTATAGAATCGCCATCGCGAAGTATTTTCTGTACTTTCCATTTTTAAAGATTGCCTTTTCTCCGTAAAATGCTAACAAGTAAGGTTTTTTAATTTAATGTGGAATGTATTTTTGACCAGAATGAAAGAACGACATTTCAGTTTTTATTAAATTAGATTGGCTAAACCTTGGCTGAAATTTGCCGCATAAACAAACATTCAAAGTTTATTTATGCTTAGTCTATAAATTAAACAGCGTGCTTTTTCTTTTATAACCACAGAAGCTAAACTTTCAAACATTTTTCTAATGCTGTAGAAATAGAAAAAAGCTAGCCGAATGCAAACTCGTTAACATAAGTAAAGCTTGAATGAGATGGATTAGCTTATAAGCTTACATTAAACAAAGACGAGGAACGAAAGATCGGTTTCATTCGGTTTCAATGTCGGAATGGCTTGTTTGACAATTTTTTCATTTGGGAGATTTAATTAGATAGATAGACAATAAACATTTATTGGTTTATTGGTTTCCTAATAGGATTTATCTGTACATGAGATAAAAATGCTATCTGGGCAAAATGATGCAACTTTCTGCCAAAATTGTACTATAATTTTTATGTTAAAAACACGATAACATAACAAAATTTGTAATAGATGTAGTAAGAAAACCTTTGGGGCTGAATTTAAGCTTTTCTTTAGTAGAATATTTAATTTCCGGTTCATTTTAAGTATTTTTGTGTCCGTAACTTTTTCCAAACATAGTAATCCTATAATTGTACAAAAAGGTATTGGATAATGTGTGTAATCTACTCTTTTGGAATTAATCTTCTGGTCCATGCCAATATTGATTTAGCAAGTGGTATGCTTAAGCTTAATTCACAAATTGCATAATGCGTAAATTGCAACTGTTAATATCATTTCATGGATAAGATCAAAAACAGCATTTGCGAGTCTCCCGGAATGAAAAAATAGGACATACGAAAAGAATGTACTCGCAACGAATACAAGTCACAAACACAAGCTCTATTGCATTTTATACTAGAACTAGACTGGAAAATAAATAATTGGGAAAATTCGAGACTAACTATTTTCATTTATTTCAAACATCATGACGTAATTGTAGTAAATTGTACAGTCAAGTACATTATCTTCAAACAGGGGAAATCCCATCAATTTCGTTTGGATCTGCATGTGACAGTTCCAAAGCATAAAGAGACACAATAAATAAATGAATTCCAAAAAAGTAAATGTTAAGAAGAATGACTGGGTATGCTTGAACTACTAGAAATCCTATGCAAAGTAGAGTTCCAAAAATGGTGAAAATTCCCCTCCAATTATTGATCATTCCAACCGCTTCAGATTTGCTCCTCCCCTTTTAAAAACGTACTCAGAATTAGAAAAAAATATTTCGTAAATTACTTTAATAAAAGAAATTCTTACTGTGCTAGTTGATTTCAGAAGCTGTGNCAAAATTAGAAAATAATATTTCGTAAATTACTTTAATAAAAGAAATTCTTACTGTGCTAGTTGATTTCAGAAGCTGTGTAGAAGCCCAGAAAAGTAAAGAAAAGGAAAAAAAGCCCATGAGCAGAGTTGGTATTCCAAAGTACACCCCTGAAAGGAACACTGTGAAGAGGGCTATAAGTACTAGGCCATAACCCAACTGTGGAACAAGTTTAAAATTGGAAGAGTTGTTCAATTTGATTTATAATTTAAATGGAAGTAATTTAAGTCTTAAAATTAATCAGTTACCATTTGCCAAATAGCAATAAAAATCACCAAACAGCGTATGCAACAACTCATGCTTTAGATTTCGTAAAAGAATAGCGAATAACTTATTGTGCAGTCAATGATTGACAAATTATATTTTAAAACTGAAAATCATAGCTTGAGAGAGTATGTGATTTAAAATTTGAACTAAACCCATGATTTTAAGAATTTCAAACTAGTTTTTCTCAACTCCACCAAACAATAATTTTCTCAACAAGGAATTTCGTAAAATATGAACCTTAATGGACTGTTTGGCCTTGGCTATTACCCGGTTTAAAAACAATTTATGCGTTGTTTTTGTCTGATGAAGATGTTTTCCTTGAGGGATGAAGAGTTATGTAGTGGGATAAAAATATTAAGAAAGTTTATGGCTCTATCAAAGTTGGTGTATTATAGGTATCTAATACACTAATTATGGCTCTATATTGTTTAGTGCATTAAATAACAAGATATATTTTGTTTTAAACAAATGAACTCCCAATCAGTTCCGCCTTCATTAGTACAAGGCTTTATTTTCAACTTTTAAATTAGGTATAAAAATCATTCCACAATATCGATAATTTAATTCCCGGGCAGATCGTTTAGGCCCGCAGGAAGTTAAACAACCTAAAAAATAATTAAAGTGCATTAAAATTCAATAATCTTGGAGAAAGTCTGCTATAATCATGTAAATTATTATTTGTATACCTGAGCTTGAACCACAACAGCATTATTATTGTATTCTTTCTCCACGATTTGCTTCAACTCGAAAATGTAACTGTTCACAATGCAAAGATAAGCTTCCTCTGATGATGATCAATACAATTATCATTGAAAGGCTTGCCGTGACCACACTCAATAGAAGAAAAGCTATTGTAATATTTTTGTAGTTTTTCGCCATGTTAAGAGATTGTGCTGCTGTTTGATCCTAAAGTAGCATTAATTTTAAAAACCTTGAAGATTAAATGAAGGGTTTAATTAAAAATAATTTAAAATTACATTCGATGTAGACTTCATAAGTTGAATGCACGACCAGAACTGGAGAAACTGCAAGGGCAGCACAACAAGGATAAGGCCCCATACAAGTAAATGCTCTGTAAAAAATCATTTTAGTAATCGTAAATTTAACTAATTTAAATCCAAAGTTAACTTACTTTTATCCTTTCCCAGTGTCAAGCTACCGGATTCATCTTGACCAAAATGTGAAGCTTGAAAGTGCTCATCCAAGCGTATGGAGTCTATATAAAGTAGTAAACCCGCCAATCCAAGAATACAAAGTAATTCAAAAGTGGAGAATATAAAATCTAAGATAGCCACAACTCTAGCGTTAACCCTAACCTTGAATAATATTTCACTCTGCATTTTTATTAAG
>JAANSO010001191.1:0-18791 GCA_036507315.1 Lepidocyrtus fimetarius | reverse complement strand
ATCATTGAGGTTATGTCTACTTTACAGTCAGCATCCGCCCTTTGGGCAGCGTCACAAATTACTTCTTTGTCTTTTGCTACATCTAATTTTAATTTAATGACTAAGGTTAGTTCATCATGTTTCAAATATATTATTTTTTTAAATTACTAACCAATCGGCAATACCGTGAGATCCTCTCCATGCACAATATATAAAGTTGATAAAATGGTTAAAAGTGAAAGCAAATTCATCGTTTTTAAAAATATGGCTTAAAATTCAAATTATTCCAAGATCGAAATTTGTAATTTTCTCCCAAATATGCCTTGCCAAATGTTCTGATGTGTAATGTATGTAATTTTCCTTTTCTCTTCGAAGGTTTATGATTTCTGAGAATTCACATATTGTACCTATATGACAATGCCAATAGAATGCAATGAAACGTTTCATTGAGTATGCACTGGGTTCAACAAACATTTATGCATTGTTCAAAACGAAGACAATATATGATATTGATAGAATGCTCTTCGACTTTCAAATTAATAAACTTTTGGAAATCAAAACCGAATAAGCACATTATAATTTGTAATTTTTATATGTTTTGACACATGGTTCTCTTTTTATTTTATCAAATTCTCATTATTAGAGTGTTGTTAAATTGTTTTTATCATTATTTTGTTTAAACTTTATATTCATTATTATGACATCGTAGTATTAATATTTACGATTTTTACACTGTAATAATTAAAATTACAGAATCTTAATAATAAGTACGCTATATCTAAATCTTATACTAATCTTTTCATCCAAACGATGTCAAATACAACGCGACGACGACAAAAATGAACACATTAATAGGAAGGCCATTATTCTTTATCTTTGTAAAAAATAATGGTCAAAATGACGATTTCGAAGTGTACCGACGCTACTCCATTAAAGAGAGGCAATTTCGTACACTCATCAGTGCACATCCGATATTCGATTATATAATAAGTCTGTCTGTTTTAAGTAAAGTGTAAGAAAAGTAAGTTTTGTTTAATTCGCAACTGAAGAAAAGTATCAGTTACAACATATTAAATTTTTGGTTTAAATTAAGTATGTACAATTCGCAAAACACAAGGTCAAGCCAAATTTGAATAAGCTCAAATTTTTTGCAATATTTTTTAAAAAGAAAGTCACTAAATGGTTTTACTACATTCTACCGATATAATCAAAATTCAAAACTACGTCAAATTCTACAAGTAATCAAAAAAATTATAATTGGCAATATTGAAAAGTTCTGCAATTTTTTTTACAGAACTACTGACAATTAACTGTTGTACAAACAGATTTAAAATTATTAATGTTTTATAAATAAATCCCGTCATTTGGTATAAATTAGTATTTTTCTTCTCGTCAATGCTCTTTACAAAAAGATTTTTCTTATTACCACTGATTACACACTAAATTATAAAAAATTATATAAATGCTCATACGTTTATGAGTAAAAAGGTAGTTAATAATACATTAAACATTATTCCGTAAGCTAATGACCAGTTCAGGGGAAACGTCAACAACTTAAATAAATAGTTATTTTCCTTTACAAATCAGTTTATTTATGCTTTTAAAATTGGATTTGAAACGCTCTCATTTTTAACCCCATTCTCAAACGTGACTAATCAATATAAACCATATTATTTTTTTGTTATTTGTAGTTAACCTTAGTATTTAATATGGCAAACATTATTACAATTACAATAGTAGAGTAAAAAGTACAGAACGGTATCATAAAATTTAATCATTTTGTAAATACCAAGAGCAGTTAACTGCGTGTGGATAGGTACAGTACAGCAATTAATTACTTTTTTTGTTCGACAACTCGATCACTATACGACCCTTGCCGCTGTGTGTATTCTACTTTCTACCAACATGACTATGACTATTTCATTAATATTTATCTTACATGTTAGTCATCATTTTCACAATCATCGTATTTAATTTAATACTAAATGCAGTGCGTCCTTAAATTTCCTTACTGTGTCCTCCAAAACTGTACAAAACGTTTATTTTAACAGCGCCATGTATCAATAATAATCCTTAATACAAATTTTCTTGCATTATTTCTGGTTACCCTGTTGGTCCATCATAACCAATTTTAAAGAAGAATTATATCTCAATCCGTCATGATAATCTTATAAGTAAACTCGTTTTTATATGTACTTTTGTATACTGTAATTTTTTAAACCGAGAAATGAAGAGATTTAGTTTTAAATTACAGGTTTAAGATGATAAAAACTGTTTTAGTAAGAGCTGAATTGATATTGATTAGAAATTCAAATTATAATATATTACTGCGTACAAATAGAAAACTGACAAGAATAAATAAATACAAAAAATATATAAAAAGAAAGATTGTTTACATCATCCTTCCTTAATTTTGCTCTCATTTGCGCAATAAATTGCTTTCTGATTGTTGAAAGAAAACAAAAGTTTGAAAAGTTTACCAATCTGTCATTACGAGCGCATCACATCTTCATCAAATTGACTAATTTTCATTAACGTTTGTTTGAGGTTGGATGATGATGTATCATCACGAACAACCTCATTTTCCTACTTCATATGTCATGTCATGAAATCATAGCAAATAATCAACTCATCAGATAAATAAAAGCAAACCCTACCGTCGAATATCATAAAAGATACCTATTTACTCGCTGCAAAATACTGGCTGACTCATATTTCCGTCACATTAAAAGAAAAATACGTTTTATAATTTGGTGGAGGACTGAATATTTAGAAATAAGAAAAATAGCTTCTTACATATTGTTTAAAAATTTAAGTTTTGTATCAAGTACTTATCAATTTAAGTCAACTGCGATATGCTTATAAAGACGTTACGTATTAATTTAATTTATCTATAAATTTAGCAGGTAAAAAGTGATTATTGACTTTTAGAGTTGAAGTTAGATCATTGAAGAAGATGACGACGTTTTACAGCAGCTACCACTGCTACTGCTAATCTCAATAGGATTGGCAACGCTACTGCTACTACTGCAGCTGCTGATCCCCGACGAAGAGGACACTGAGGAAGTTGACGATGAGGAAGAAACTTTATTGGAATGACACTTATTTAAATGGTTGTTCATCCTGTGATGGTGATGATGATGACTAAGTGAGGTACTATTACTAGACGAGCTATTACTACTAGTGCTACTACTACTAATCATGATGCTACCGCTACAATTTGTCAATGAGGTTCTCTTTTCAGTACTGTTGATGCTGCTGGAGGTGGTGGTATTTGCACTGTTATTTGAGTTGGTGCTTGTGGAGGTGGTGGACTCAGTGCTGGAGGTAAAACATCCTCCTTCTTCTAGCTCCATACTGGACTCATTTTCTGAACTACAACTGCTACTGCTGCTGCTACTCATCCCCTTTAGCTTTGACTCGAACTCTACAAGCTGACCCATGAAGTTGAGGTTGGGCGAAATAATTCGTCGTTCTTTTTGTACGAAGGCGTAAGCTTCCAAAGTGCTCAGGTTGATGTGTTTCATTATGTAGGCGATGGCAATTGTGGGGGAGCGAGAGATACCGGCTTGGCAATGAATCAGTACTTTTGAGTCAGACTTACGAGCTTCCTCTGCAAAGAACAAAAGAAAAAATACAAAATATAATTAGTTTAATTTAAGCACATTAACCACGAATTCCTTTATTGCCTAATAGTACACGTGCCTATATTGTATATATGATGATGATGTCTATTAACATGATAATTAAGAATCGGTGTTGCCACCCACGTCAAAATAACTTCTCCTTCCGCTCTGATAAGCAAAAAAGTAATTTACTTCGTCAATATTACAATTTTATGTCATCATTACATTTTATAGACAACAAATGAGTATTTTCTACCTGTTTTGTTTCCTCTCTTCAATAGAGAAAAGAGATATAAAGATAAACAGATATAATATTGATAATATTGCATTATTCTGAGCTGCTAAATAACTAAAAAGCTTTTTTCTGTGGTATAGCGGAGGCTCCGAGTGTTATTCATGGGAAGTGGGAGGCAAACTCCAACACGTGGAAATATTATGTGCGTGTCTGTCTACTTCAGTTACTCTTACTTAATCTCACTCCACTCGCACACCACAGACACAACTAAAGAGAAAGAATGGATGACTAATGTTTCCTAAAACACATCCTCCTACCATTTTATTCTATGCCTATCTTATATTCTCCAGAGATAAAGATTTTCCGTCTATCTCTTTCTGTTTACTTTTGAGCCTAATCAATAACCATTTCCAGCAATGTCTCATTTTTCTTTCATGTGTGCGTTCACATAGCTAAACACTATCTTGTCTTATCAAGAAAATAAGAGGAAATAGGAAGTGTTTTGCTTTCCTATTTTACTGCTCTACCTGTTTGCTCAAATATTCATTTCCTTCTTAAATTGAATGTAAAGGGAAGTAGTTTTAATAATTTACAAGAAATCTTACCAATGAACTCGTACGCAGCGTCAAAATAAGGTGCGAGATTTTCACAAAGGTTATCCGAAACGGGTATTTGCATCTTTCGGAAATCAGACTGAAGATTATCATGATGATTATGATGATGATACTCATTTGAAGTGTTGATATGACGGAGATGATTGTTATTGTTGCTACTGAAAGGGGAACCACCTTCTCTTCCGGAGGCAAATGGCGAATTTGTGGTTACTGAGAGGATGTATCCAATCCCGAGCTCATTTAAAAGCTTGCTATTTGTCGAGTCCTTCACGTTGCCCACGTACAGATATGGAAGGACTTTGGTTGGAGGTTCATTTTCAAACCGATCTATACTGCAATTGGGGGTCGACACCAGCGATGGCGACAAGGGGGGAAGGGGTGAGCAAGGGAGGAGAAATGAGGGTGGATGACTACTTGTGAGAGGCATTGTTGCTCCTATGCTGAGATCCTTTTTGTTATTGTAACTGTCACAGAGGTCACGATAGTACCGTGAAAACTCTTTGATTCCACCTACAAATCCAAAAACAAATAAAAATTTAATAAATATTAATTTAGATCATAGATTAAAATCCAAGTAGGATTACTTGGATTTTAATCTATGAATTTAGATAAACAAATTTGTAAAAAAAAACCTTCTTATCTCTGATAAATGTATATCTAAGCAAGCAACGACCGACAGAAAAGCGCAACAAAGAGTTTTAAGCAAATTCCAAGCATTGCTCAGATTCCAACAGCATAATAAGATTAAGAAAAGCGTGATGTTACGTTCAGATAAAAGAAAAAACTTTGCATTAATTCAATTCCGTATCTCATCTCTCATCTAATCCCAATACAACTAGAGTCAAGTGAGCAACCAAAAATCTACCCACCCACACTTTTACTCCTATTCACCGCCACTTGCGTTCCATTACATAACAACAGCTTAACAACAACATCAACAGTAAAACTATTTTTAATCTTGAACTACTTTTTTGCTCTTGCTTTCACCACTAAAGGTATGCATTCCTTGTATTCACTATTAAACTATCTTCATCTTTTTTATAAAATTTTAACCTGGAGAGATGTGGATTTTTTGGTATGCGTAGGTGGAAAATAGGTGGATTCCAATGAATTCTCTATTATCCTCCTCCTCTCTCCTGACACTGCTATTTACTTTTTAAGAGGTAAAAAAGATAAACCTAATCCAAGCTAAAATTCTAAACAGCACAAGACCTCCTTTCTTTAAAAAATATGAGTCTATTTGTTTACCGTTGTTTTTCTCCTGTCTGTCATATATAAAAGGTATGCCAGATTATTATTAATCATGGATTTGATAAAGTATCAAAACATTAGTTTCCGAACAGTTATGACAAGCAATGTCTACATCCCTGTCATTATTATATTAGGTCGTTAAACAAATATCCACCTCCACATATATCTTGACAAGGTATATGAATTTACGCGTTTCCTTTTATCTTCCTTTTTATTCTCATATAATAACGAAATATGTATTATATCCCCGTATTCCACCTTAGCTAAATTTATCCATTTCATTATTTTACATAGTCTACTTTTTAATTATCCCGTTTATACTCCCTATAGTTCATTTCTCTTAACTGTTAAATTAATTCAGGTTTAATATCAAGTAAACAATGATGAATGGTATTATGAAGGCTTAATATTATAACTCATAATATATATCCTTTATAATGTAAAATATCAATCACTTTGTATACGAAATGAAACGCCTTCGCAAAATGTAGGTTTTTCTAGTTTTCTATTTACCTTTCCTCTCCCGCCGACAGATCATGCGACGTTGGAAAATTGAAAAGCTCTTCAAACTACTAATACTTGCACATCTACTTTCACCGGCAGCAGCAGGAGTTACTTTCAAATTCCCCCTTTTTCTTCCGTCCGCCTCTTTGTAAAGGTGGTTATGAGTAGTGTCGTTGGCAGGTGGAGGAGCAGACGAAGGAACGGAGCAACTTAGAATGAAGCTCTTGCTTTTGACGGAGAACGACATGTTGAATAATTTTTTGATACTTGGTAAACAGTTAAATACAGTGAGCGGTTAACTTTCACCTTTTTCACCTCCTTGTTTACCAAACATTTATCAGGAAATAGCTTACACGCGGTGTACTAGAACGCTAGGAAAAATTTTTTAAGATGAAGAGGCGATTACACTATGGGTTTGAATGTTTTTTTATTTTTCTCTTTCAACTACGACGATGATGTGTACTACAATGTGTACGTGGGCGAACGATTTTAGGTTGAAAACAGAAATTTCCTGGGGCTGACCCTACCTATTTATTATTCACTTTCTTTCACTCTTTCAGAGTCTCACATTTGCCCAGTATTATGAACTGCTCACGTTTCTTGAATAACGTTCCAGAGTTGATAATGAGGCAAATTAGCTAAACGATTAACTTTCACTCGGAATTGCTTAGTTCACTCAATTTATAAATGAGATTATTATTTTATAATAAACGTCTACAAAATGTTACTTGACAAACTTTGGTCAAAATTTGGCATGTTTGTTTACGTAATTGCAGTGGCTGTTTACGGGGTAAGTTGCGTAAACTTTTTGAACAAAAATAACTTTTTGATGCAATCTGGCTTGGAAATCTAGCTGGGGAATGTTGCAGGAAATTGTTAAAAATATATTTTAATTGACCAGAAAACGGTATATACTCAAGCTTTACAGTTATTCGTTTGTTTTTCTCTTTTGCGCACAAACTTTCCAAATGACCACAGCCTACTAATTTAATGTATGAATCAATATAACTATTTTAGAAGTTTCCTTTCGTTATAAAACCACTTTGCTACACTCTATTACTACCGCCTCCACAATCAAGTCGTCACTGGAGAAACTTTTAGTTTTTATGTGCCTAGCCTGAAATAATTACTTTTCATTTTAGATACGAAATCTACAGTTACAGTATATTAATTTACTACTATCCAATGCTATGTAGTGGTATTTAGACAAGTCCTGAATATCATTTCGGCTTCCCTCTAATAATCACCACACAGTTGCGGATTAAGGAAAATCATTAAAAGAGAATGAATGAAAATTATCCTTTCCGGCTAATCCATAATACGCTTCCTCATTATAGCTCTAATCCTCTCATGATAAATTAATACTTAAGTAAGTGGAATAACAACGCTTTTAATTATCTTTCCCTAGCCGCTGTACTACACAAGTAAAATGAATACATGATGAGGGACGAACGCGTGATAAAACTGTAGTCTAGCATGTGAACAGCGTGATAGTTTAGGAGCCTAACAAAGTTATTGTTATTTTTCTATGAATGAATGGCTAACGTAGTAGTAGTAGCATACGTCCTCAAGGAAAACATAAGAAAGCTGTGGAATGTGCGGGGCTGAACTATAAGCAAATACTGGATGGAAATATCAGTATTGGTTGAACTTCCGATATGTCTCAAGGTTTAACTGTAAATTTGTATTATTAAAGCTTTGTAATAGAGCCGTGTATAATGAGTTGGCGGCTATATTTTTCACTACCCACCCACTCGCATTTTTATTTCCGATATGTCTCAAGGTTTAACTGTAAATTTGTATTATTAAAGCTTTGTAATAGAGCCGTGTATAATGAGTTGGCGGCTATATTTTTCACTACCCACCCACTCACATTTTTAATTGAAAGTTATGCCTTCTTTTCCCCGGTTTCATGATGTTTTCCAATTTTCATTCCTATTCTATGAAATTAATATTAGTATCGATACTCGCAATGAAGACATGACTTTGACTTCTGTGGTTTTTGACAATCAACAAAATCATTAAAATCAAATCAAGTACTGGCAAAGCTGGATTATAAAAACCATACAAATACAATGTAATATAGTGATGACTGTGTGATTAGACGATTTCATCAGTGAGAAATGTAACTAACGTGCTCGTGCAATGTCGTCACACATGAGATGATATTTTCTTAGAAATGATACCAATTCCAATTCTCTCGTTCATCTTTGTTTTTATATTAGATAATACAAATTAATGTCTAAGAAAAGCAACTTAGGAGTTCTACAATAAACATTGTATCATTCTACCCGTCGTCATTTTCATAGAAGAAACGCAGACTGGATCACCTTCATTAGTGCCAGTGCACTCAATTGCTTGCGTTTTTGCATGGGTAAAATAAGAAAATCCTGCATTTTGATTTGACTCATCAATTTCTTAGCAAAGAAACCTTACAACTTCATCACGTAAGCTCACAAGCTGAGGAGGTTTTATTGCGTCGAAGTAACCACGGCGTAGCAGTAGACATGCAGTAATGCTTGGCCATTTACTATTGTTGTAGTGGAACTTGAAGTGGAAAATGAATCGGATTTCCACTTTTTTTCTTGGAAATCATCTCATAGTTCTCTGATTCCTCCTTTGCTATAATCACTCACTTCATCAAAAAAAAGATTGGCGGCATTTCAGCTTGAATGTAAACAGATGAACTCAAGAAAAAAATTTCCCCGTGGAGTAATAAGTACCGAAACTATGCGGATACTTACTGCTGATGAAGGAACAAGGAAAAAGAAACTGTTCTACCATTGCTGGTTTATTTCTTTGTAAATTCTATTTGTAATAGGATATGGTATAATTTTTCTAGCATGACAAGACGGATTAGAAGAAACACCTTCCTTCTCTCACTTTCCACTCCGAATTAGCTACTTCCTTCTTTTTCCTTGAAGAAAGGATACGGATACGCATGTTTCATTAACATTGTCAAGCAGCGGAGCGGTGCATGGAACACATAACCATAAAATGTTGATGTACCTTAACCAAAAAGAAAAATGGAGCAGCCAAACCAGCCAAATTTTTTCTGATCTGATGTTGATTTAGGTGCTGCTCTGTTACAAACAAAATGCCTAAACACAAGTAGATGGAGATACAAATACAATTTTGAAAAACTACCTTTTTCTGTAGTCTACTAAGCTATTCTAGAAAATGACAGAAGAATGTGTAATCCTTTTTATTCGGAATTTTACGCTAACGCTAAAAGGAAAAAAGGCGATGATGACTACTTCACCTCCTCGTAAATTAGGATTACGCATGGATGCCAGTTGCCACCTTAGGTCTAACTTTGTATACAATTTTAAACCATATCCGTTACTTTTTTACACCGTATTCATTTACATCTCTGTGTTATTGTTTACAGTTTACGAATGACTTTTATCCTCAGTTCATCATCATCGTGACCTCATCATCCCAAGATAAACAATGGAGAACAAGATGAGAGGAAGAATAGAGATGAGACAACAGTGCAATTTCTGTCTAAATATAATTTAATAATAATGATGATGATGTGATCTCTTCCAGTGCAGCAGTCTAATATTTCAATTTTGCTTCATAACCAAACATAATCAAAATTTGCATGAAATGCGCAAGAACCTTTATTATGTTATATTAAATAAAATTAGCCTTTCGCTTCCATCACTATTTAATCTAGCGAAACAACAGCCAAGACCAAATAACAACAACCTATTTACTTACGTATATACGACAGGTAACGAGATGCGAATAAATGATCTGATGATGATGACGATGCTAATAAAACCCAACTTTACTTACGTGCAATGCCAAAGAGCAGGTAAAACCGTGTGAGCGATATAAACTGTGCAGGAATGAGTAAGAGATGTTATGACTTTGTACAATCTGTATAATATGTATATATATATTCATATACAGTATTGAATACTCCTTCGTCTCAACTGATGTTAAATTGAAACCCTCTTTTTGTTAGCTAAAAACCTTCTCGTTGGTTCCTATTGCAATCATTTCATTGCACGATGAGAATAGGCTAGGCATAATATAGATAGATAATATGCCATATGTACATGAAGCTGTACAGGTTACAAACAAAAGGAGAGCTTTCCTAAAAAAGATGACTCATCAGCTAACAAAGTCAGCCTCGCACACAAACATCACATCCCAAAGTTTTCCGTTTGGTTGGGATGCTGTGCAATCCCAGCAAAAAGTTACTACGTAGTAATTGTAAAATAGTGAAATTACATGAATAGAAATTTAGGGATACAAAGACCTAACCGCACAGACATAACAAATCAAATAGTAACTATGTATGATTATTATTGATGATTATTATAGTTAGCTGCAATCAGACAAGGGATTCCATGTATGAGTTTTATCCTCAATTAGGTCAACCTTCGCAAAACATCTCTTATGAATACAGTGATAGCAGTTTTATATATCAAGTCATGGACTCTTTTATGCAATCCGAATACGCAATGCCAATTAAAAACAATGCAAAAGATAATAAATTCTTTCATATTGAATTGCAAAAAAATTTAAACGCTGGATTTAGTATATCTGCATTAAAAATAATAAAATTGCTTTTGATCTAAGCAAAACATTTTTTAAATTAATAGCATAGTGCTGAATTGATTAATTTTAGTTTTAAATCAATCCAAATTTTGCTTTGTCTGTTTAATTGATTTTTGCGTGGAACACAAAAAATTACTAAACGCACATGTAAACTCAAAATCGATCGTGAACACCCACACAAAATTGCATATTTTAAGGTGGAATTTTGTTTATTGGATTTGGGTAAAAGAAGCCCAAATTTTACAATAAGGCAGACTTTAGGGATAGGAAGGAGTGGTAAACGGTAAGAATGTTTCTACATATATTTCAAAAAGTTAAACCTTATAGAGCTTCCTTTAACATGACAGCATAACTTGCAGGCTTGTCATGAATTTTTATGTCAAAAATACAAAAAAGTAAAAAAACGTCAGGTAATTTAATTAACTACTACAGAAAAAGGAGAGGCTTTTTTCTTGAACAATTGCTGATAATTTTACAAATTTTAACAAACCTATAAAATTACAGTAAGAACAAGAATGACTAACTTGAAATTAAAAAGTACTATAAAGTTAAAGAAGACATTCGTCACCGGAAAACGCTTTTTCTAAGTGCTACTTAATTCTTCATTTTAACATTGAAACAGTTAAGATTGGAAGGATACGAGCATTAAATATAATCATAAACAAAAAGCAAATAGTTTTTATTTATATTCTTATACTAGTGTGTGGAAGCTAACAAAAAAATATTCAGTAGCTTATACGTTTGTTAGGGCGAAACATATCTGTGCATTTTAAGCAATGCAGAAATGCAATGCTGAAATCTGATCCTGCAATATTAATGTAAAGATGACTCATCAGGAGCAGTGGCAATGGCAGCAAAGTGAGAATTGCTACAGGAAGGCAATTAAAAAAGGGGAAATTAATTTGAATGTTTTTGAATAAGAGAAGTTGAAAATGGATTTGAATCTGTCCATTATTCTGTGTCTTTTTTAAGCAAAATGCCATGGCTCACTAGACATTTCCATACTGCTCTATACAACAACTTTTACGTACGTGGGAAATTTAGCATTAGATGAAGAATATCATTAGATTTAAATCTGAAAATCTAAATGCTCAGTTGGGAAATTGGTTTGAGGATAATGGAATGTTACATAAGCATTACGCGATTTTAATTGGCTCTCTTACTCCTTCTGTCTGCCTTAATCGCAAGTCCCCTGATTACTTCACGTAAGTACAAAACATAAAGGGCACGTTGTTACTTGTTTTGTTGACAACGAACAATGGCATTCAGTGAATGTGACCTAGCTTGACGTGATTTCTAAAAATATCGCGGAAAAATTTTAATTGGGAACGGTGCAGTTCCGTTGGGATGATGTGAGGAGGTTGCTAAAAGCTATTGTGCCTCTCCTTAATCTTCCCTCCTACTTTTGCTCATGGCATATTAAGTAAAAGACGATAATAAAATGGGATGAAGAAGATGCCTAAGCAATGACACAATCGCGTATAACTCCAAAGCTGTTGTTTTAAGGGATCTCTTTTCTTTTTTACTGATGTTTTAGTGAGAATATAAATACCCCTGTGGGACCAATAAAGTGTCAATAAAATAATGTACTTCAACTTTACCCAATGTTCACTCGGCCCAATATGGTAATGAAAGGAAGAAAGGAAATAAGATTTTGTAGTTTAGAAAATTCCTCGCCAAGTTTATGATCACTCCGTACGCTAAAATTGTTGAATTTCTTTGAGCAAAAGCTTTCCTAGTTGTTTAGTAAGACGAAATTTTATTTCTACACTTTTTGCCAACAGTATTAAGTAAATAAACGCGGAAAACTTGTACAATGCCATAAAATTGTTTAACTATCCACCTTGTTGCATGTTAATCCATCTGCTAGGTATTATGCCAGCTATTTCTTTTAGATAATATTGGATCACTTGATGATTCATCCGAATTTCACAGTCAAAGAAAAGCAAAGGACTCGACTTTTCAATATTTACAGTGCGTATTTGCAAAAAAAAGTACGCAGCAAACTTGATCGTTTGCATAATACTAAAAACCTTGTGAAACTCTGTTGTACTAAAACGATGACGAATCGCAGTGTTGCTGGATGCTTGTGTGCTCTCTTGATGAAATATCATATAAACCTATCTTCTTTAAAGCCTTCTTGTTCTTTTACTAGTATTCACACAGATTGCCAAAAAATACTATAATTTCAAAAGACCAGACAATTTGTCACCAAACATGAGCAATCTATTTTGCGGTTTCCTATCCTATAAGACTGGTTATAATAAACATACCATGATCTTGAATATTGCAGCAATGTCATAAATGAAATTACTGTCAAATGCTTTGGTTTTTGTTGTTGTTTTGTTGTTGATTGCAGCTATCGTTATTCCTCTTCCGCCTTTCCACGTAAAATTATTTCATGGTTTATATCATTTTAAATTATAATTGCTAATTAAATACTTCTAAAGCTTTTTGCATGTATCAAGCAAGAGTGTATATTTGTTTATTGCTTACGCAAAAATAAAAATGTAAATTAGTAAGATTTATAAATAAGTACATACCAAAATAAGTGGATTGGCTTTCCTTTGGAGTAATAACGTCACTGATTTAATTTCACATGAAGAGTTAAAAAATCTTGCTGTTAAATGAGATCAACTAATTTTTAAACAGTTTATTACTTTAGTCGAACTTTATTTTACCAGAAAAAACTGCATTTGGTCAATATATCAAAAGATAATCTCATTTAGAGTTCGATGTAAAAGTATAAGTATATGCTTGAGTTTATTTTAAAATTTTAAAACAAATATTTTCTCTTCCTTTCTATACTGTCGTCACTGAAGAAGCTTTACTGTTCACTTGAGTATAAGCTCGAACTTTTGGCGTAATGTTATTTCTTCGTTTTCTATCACAACAAATATCGAAAGAGAGTTTGTATTTTTTTAAAAAAAAATATAGCTTTGACGAAGCTATTAGAAAAGATGATGTTGTTGGCACAACCTACGGTGACCGACTGAATGAGTGGCGGCACCCGATAACGGAGATAACTGTTTATAGCTGTGTTGCTTTTCAACGTGTACACAACAGATCCAAATTTACTGGACAAGTTTGTAAATGTAAATGCAGCAGAAAATGTAGGACAAAACAAAGTTTTGAAGAGCGTGTTGAAAATGGTTTACTTTTTATATGGAATCTTCTATTTTCCAATATTTCAGGGAGATCCTTCACATCCACGCTCTAGCTGACAACTGACTAAACTTTACGGAGAACCTGATGAATACTCACACAACTTTTCTCTATGAAACTTTTCGTTCTTTTTTGGAGCTGGCTGAAAGTTGTGTAAGCTTAGGATTTGCCTGGACTACTTTACCACAGAAAGAAACAGTGAATGAGACTACTCAGCTATTATGAGAGCTGCTACTCTTCTTCTTGCTATATATTCTCATTCACAGCATTAAAGTTGCAGGATAATTCTGTGTAAAGCTGCTTAAAGGTAAAATTGTGTCTATGTCGTAGTATGATGCATGTATTACACAGCAACATATTACTAATCTTATATGATGATTGTACAGAGGGAAACCCTTCTAACTACGGTCTACTCATAGCCAGTCACGCATAATACATTTGCGTGAGAACGTGTATGGCTTATGAAAACATATCAACTCATCTACCTTGTCTCGAAGACTCTAGTGCATTGTAGAAGTATTCAGTTTAGTTGAGTACCTTCCTTGCAAAAGTTTTTGGTAATCGTAATAATGGTTTGGGTATGAAATGTTTAAAGAATGAGCCTATTTGAATCATTATTATTATGATAGCGCCATATATCCTGCAATGGCTTTGTTTAAAAAACGTATTTAGCGTGTGATGATGACGAGACAATGCACAAGAAATAAAAGTTCTTATGAATGAGGTACTTCTCCATTATTATTTCATCTTCTTATTCCCCTTCTTAAGAAAAAGCTTGAAACAGATGCATCTTCTTCTCGCATAAAATAAATGCAGGCTCGTACTCCTGCTGAACTTGAGAAGGTAATTTAATAATAAAGGCATACGTTACAGCTACGCAGTTGGTCGGTTTTATTTCGCTATTACTGCATACCTGTCTCATCTGATGATGATATGGTATGTCGAAGGTTCCCAAAATTCTACAGAATTTGTACCTAAACTTACACTTAAAATGAAATTGGAATGTTTTTAATTGAAAATTACTTTGAAGTTTTAAAGTTGTTGAAAAAGACAACAGTAATAATGATAGACGGACTTCAACAAATACTCATGAAATGAACTTGTCATAGTCATGCAAATATTAAGGAGACGCATATTATTGAGGGAGACACAAGAAACGACCGTTGCTATTACAGATGAGGATGATGACTCATTGACAAACGCATTGTAACTGCTGATGCTTCTGTCTGTCTGTGTGCTTTGCTGTTTTACTTTTGTGGGACGAAATGCAATCTATCCATAAAATGATAATGAAAACTGATACCAGATAGATAAAAAGAAAAATGATATCCCTCTCTTGATCTTTGATAAAACTACATTGCATATTTGTATTATAAACATCATGTAATAGTCATTCAATATATGCATTTACAATGACAGTCATACATTAAAATTAAATATATGAAGATTATAATGATGAAGATGATGAGTAGCATCATTTCACACGGTTTCTATTTTCCATCTCTCTTTTTTCTATCTAATCATCTAAAAACAATTTAATACTTTGCTCTCTCAGATAAATGATTAAACTGTCCCATGACTGGATCCTCCTCCTTCTCATCAAAATCATTTTACTTCTTTCTCACATTTATTTGCTTTTGATATGATTAAGAATTAGGTACAGTCATCGCTCAAAGTTTGCGGTGCGAAAAAAAATCCAGCAGCAACGTTTGCAGCTTTTTCTCTCACGAGCCCCTTCATCAACAGTTAGTCACCCAACAAGAAACAGAAGGGAAAAAGCGGAAGGATATGCAAGCAACCATGCATGGTTTACACAAAGAGTGAGAGTACACGTCCGCGCAGGGTCTTGCAGCTGCTAAAAACGAGTTAAATATGAGAACCCTCTAAAAACTGAACAGATCTTCGTCATCATGTGCATTTGGCATAGGCCATGGTATTTGGAAATGGAAAGAAAGAGGGAAATAGATGACTAAATAGCAGTCCAACTTAACATCACCACTCACTCATACGTAACATGCGTCGGTTAAAAATCATAATAATAACAAAAACAGAGAAATCCTTTGTTGTTCATCTGAATAAGTAAAAAATATTAAGGCATGGCATAGTTCATGGGCTAGGTTTTGGGCATGGACCCTTTTTCTGGGACTGTTTCATCATCATCATCATCACCAAGTTAATTCCCAGATGCTTTTTCTTTTACTCCTCTTTCACTCTTTCTACTTTGTTCTCGTATGTACCATCTTTTCATTCATGAATGGAGTGTGGAGAGTGAGACGACCTCATCACCGTCCCCACTACAATAAATGCTCTACAATATTGTTCTGTTCCTTACAGAAAATGATTTTTTCTATTTGGATTGTTTAAAAATTGGGGGGGAAATGTGTACAAATGTTTAAAAAAGGAAGAGGATCAATGTATGACTAATACGTATGAAAGTATTAGCAAGCAATGGATGGACGGTTGTTGGTCGGTTGGACAGAGACACAAGACCAGTCATTATTTGATGAATCGGCTTGACAATAAAAAATGCAAATGAATGTTGCAAGTTACAGCATTTTCAATAGAAAGCCTCTTTGTGTTGGGGATCATACAAAGTATTAGTCATTCATAAAAATCTCAAGTTCAAATTCAAAGTTATTATTATGAATGAAGGTTTTAAGAGTAAGGTTTAATCTCCAACTGATTTCCATATTTCCATACATGGATCACATCCATTGACAATTGTCGTTGGATATATTATTGGCAGCTTTATTGATGAATTGAACCAAACAACAATGCTAAGGAACAAGCAGGCAGATAGATATCATTTCCTTTACTTTGCTTTCCCTCTTCTCTGACTGATTTTGACTTCTCATGACAAGCCAAGTCCCTTTTGTCCATTTAACTATATATGCGCACAAAATGATCAACTTCCTTCCTTGTTCCATTCACCCATCCTCCTCTCTTTTCCTTTTCCGATACACTTTTAGAAAAAATGGATAAATCTATGAATGGAAAGCATTTAAAAGAGGAAATCAAAGCCAACAAAAATAAATGAATGGAGTTTACACATCCTCATTTAATTCTATATCCCTCTCTCCTTGTGTTTCTAAAATAAATAGTGAATGAGTGGGCTTACCAATCCACTATACCTTCACTACTACCGCACCGGGCCTTCCTCCCTCTTCACTGCTAGAGCTTCATTTAATAAAAATGATTCCGTAGAAAAACAAACAACAAACTTAAGCTGATGGTGAGCTGAACCAAAGCAAAGAGGAAAAAAGAAGACCTTGATCTATTTTAAAAGTAAATTGAAGAGAGTCCAAGAAGAAAAGTATTACATTTACTAAGCTTGTAGCAATTTTCAAATAAAAAGGAAGTTACCGCTGCGAAGATTCAGACAGGAAATGAGTCTCTTTTGGATGGAGAGAAGAGGATGTGCTTTGCTTTATTTATTCTTTGATTTGAAATCTATTAAAGATTTGTTTGATGGATATGCGACAATTTTCTCAATGTGGCTTTGATGTTTTGATAGGCATGTAAAAACCAAAACATATTTATTTTAAATGGGAGATATGAGATGGGAAATTCGTAAATTGAAACGACTTCCGATTCCATTCAAAAATAATTATTATCAGCAGCAACAAACAAAACACATAAACGACTTCATATCGTGACAGAGTTGCCAGGAAATTGTTTTAAATATTTCATGAAAATTATTTTTAGTATCAGCAATTGGAAAACACTTTATCTTCTTTGGCTTGACTTTTTCCTGGTTTGAAAAAGGCCCAAACAGGAAATGAATTCATAGCTATGTTACAGTTTGAACTGAAATAAATCCAATTTTGCTTTCTCAGCAAAATTTGAGACTTACTTTTTAAATCAGACTATTTGATCAATTTGATTTATTTAGTCAAAAATCAGTTGCAAAAACTTTAGTTTGACATATAAATAGCAGTCCTTGTACTTTTAATAGCTTTTATTCTGTCACTAATATTATTATGTTTTGACACGTCATTTGACCGTTACATCGTTTTAAAACTGTATGGTATATTGCACCTTTTTCTTTCTATTTCATGTTTCGTAACACCCTTCATCATCTTCGTCATCATATCATATCGTAATCGAGTAGGTAAGCTTTGTAACACGTTGTAAAAATGACGATATGATATGATGACTAAATGCATGGATTTTGTGCTGACATTATTAATGTATTCCTTACCGGATATGCTCATTCATTTTCCCCAGTTCCACTGCTGACTTGACTTGTAATAATAGAAGCCGATGGAATAACTTTAAAAAGGTAAGTTATGAGTAAGTGCTTGAAACAAAAAGCGAAACGAAAAATGCAAAACGAAACTGAACGATGAAAGGGTTGCTCGCACTTGTTTAAAGAGAAGGAGCCTGGACTGAACTTGTACCTATTTTACCCCTTTTCCTTATTTTACTCCAGTCATCGTCATTCCCATCATCGTTAGCTTAAGCATATGAAGAGCCAAATTATTATTACAGCAAATAAAGTATTCAGTAGTGAGCAAGTACCTGGAAGGGTTGCTTTTCTTACGTACCTGTCGAGTTCACATTTGGCATGAGTTAAAACGGGGATTGGAAATTGGAATTCAGCTGCCGCGTACAAAAAAAGCTACGTAAAAGATGACGAAGTGCTTACATGATGATGGGATACCCAAAACAGCTATTTATATTCTATTTTCTCCTTACATGACACGGACCCAATAAGAATATCAACGTTTGAGTACCGTGTATCAATTACCGAATTTGGATTAATCATTAATGAAACATGAGGAATAAACTTTAACTAATATGCACAAGCTTGAAAATGAGGTGAATAACGAATAAAGTTTA
>JAANSO010001190.1:0-18792 GCA_036507315.1 Lepidocyrtus fimetarius | reverse complement strand
GAGAATATACAAATATCAAATGGGGAGAGTGTCAAGATATGCCTGCCAAAGACGCCAGCATTTCATCAACGTCTTTGAGTTCCTTAGTTCAGCTTGGGAACAATTAATTAGTGAAGTTCTTGATTGTTTTAATGAACTAGAGGTAGGGACATGTCCAAAGATTTTGATGTAGTACTCTATACATTACGCCAAAGATTTCGTCTTTTTTCAAAAGTGAAAGTCTGATTCTGTTGAATTGATTTGTCACGGTTGCCGCCAACAAAAAGGAAAAACTGAGTTTTTAAAGATATATGTAACGAATGATAAGAACAGTTGCTGCCAAAATCAATGTCTTTGCTAGAGTGAAAGTAACAAATACTAACGAATAATATCAAGATATTTATCTAATGCTTTTTACTACATTTAAAATATGCTCCAAACACCATTGTGTTGTTGAAGAGTGTGGTGATATTAGCTTTAAGCTCGAATTAAGACTTTCTCCTTGATCTTATAGATTTTTAGAAACTTATTTTTGTGATTTTGTCTTATGTTGCGGCTTATCAGTTTAAGTGCAAACTATTTCAGAGGATAATTAAGAATAGAAACCGCACTGTGAAGAACATTACTATGCGTTAGATTATAGATGCACGTGAGTTTTGTAAATAACGCTGATTTTTTCACAATATGAGGATATTTTTATTTTTTGTTTCGACTAATAATATTATGGATTGATACATAATTAAGCCAGTTATTCAGCACAGTTCATGTTCATTATCAATTAAGTGCTAGTTAGTTCATTAATTAATAATTTAGGATAAGAAAAATATTTGTTTAAACGAAACACGTTTTCTTTCTTCAAGCTCCGTATTCTAAACCGGATGTGAAACTTTTATTCTAATTGACTCAATTAAAAACCTTAACGTGGAAAAATGTTAAAGCAAAGTTTGAGGCTACAATACTTTTACCGTTTATGACAAAAACCTTTCAAAGTTCGCATAAAATACTAATTCATAACTAAAAATATGTATTTGCCCTTCTGAACCTAGTCCTCTGCTTTGTAACGTTTTTAAATACTTGATAAAGAAAATAAATCAGCTAGAAACAACCTTAAAATACGGAATCCTTTGTGTTTTATTTTTGCATGCAAGTCTTTCTCCCCGGTCAAGGTGACATTGATACTGGAAACGTGAGACACTTTCCCAATTCACAGGAAAGAGTGAAAGTACGAAACCTACGCCACTTTCTCATGAAAGCTCACTTTCTTTGTTAAATATCGCTTTATGCTTTCACTTCCGTTTTGCATATTCCCGTGGAAGGGCAATACAAGACTCAAAATAAGATTCAGAAGCAGCTGAAAACCGGCGGTAATTCTTTTCTGTACCTTCATTGAACCTTTTGTATCTTCTACTTCGTCCTTTCACCAGCTGCATAAGCCTTTTGAATATTCATCCCTACTTCTTCAAACCACCTATTCTAATCCTTTGATATATAAAGAAGCATTACGTAGCCCACGGGTTACCTACAGTGTTAGAACAAGAATATTCATTTATAATGGGAAAAATCGAAATGCATAGATTGATCACTGTAAGAAATGTGCGCATAGTAAAGCTTTAGCAGGTTTTTTACAGACTTGTGGAGGTGCCTGAATGAAAAGAAAATATATGAAGAACTGAAATAAGCACCTTTTAAGCAAAAAGCAAGGGAAAATGTATAATGACAATGAAGAAACTATGATTCCTTAAGTCCTTTGTATGTTGTGAAAACACTGATTACAACTTGTCTTCCTATTCTTTATCATACTCGTACTCGTGTTATGATGAACTCTTCGATGTTGATGAATAAGAATGAGCGAGGATTTTTCTTGATGCAGCTGCTGCATAAGCGGACTTATGAAGGAAATGAAATGGATTTGTTAAATTACAAGCAAAAATGCATTTTACAGTTTCAGTTCACCTGATAAAGTGGTTTGAAAGATTCCAGAAATAACCTGAGGATTCAAATGTTTTAATTGCAAATCAAGATAAATGAATGTCGGATAGTTTAATACCTGCATCGCTGATTTAATCATTGATTGATTTGTGGATTTACTGTTTTTATCCTATTAAGAAAGTCTGACTAAAAAAGTTCGTTTCGTGAAATGTGTATTTGTATACATCAGTAAGTTTTTAAAGAGTTTAGTGTGTTATAGAATTCCAATGAAGACAATCCGTCGTTGAAGATAACCTTTTGGGGCTTAATTGTTTGCCAAGGGGTAAGTACTATCAAACCCGCTTTCAGAGATAATTTTAAAGTTGCTAATTTGGAGTTTGTCTGTGAATGTAAACGAATCAAGTTGTAGTTGTAATGGCTTATCGAACTGTGGTATTAAATCAATTTGTTATCTCTTCTATAGGTAAACTCAAATAGGAAGTTATATTATGGAGGCTGCTGCAAATTGCATCAGCGCACAATGTGTGGGGGCTCGTGTAATACGTGGAGTTGACTGGAAATGGGGCAAACAGGTTAGAAATTCAAAAATATTTAGTTACCTGTGGTTTTTGGATGTACATTTAACGCTTTTATTTGACAGGATGGCGGTGAAGGGCATGTTGGAACTGTTCGAAACTTTGAAAGTCCTGAAGAGGTGAGATTAACTCGAATAAATGATCTGATTAAAATATTCTTGACTAGTTAAATAAAGTTTTGATGTTTTACCAAGGTTGTTGTTGTCTGGGATAACGGGACGGCTGCCAATTACAGATGTGCGGTTGCATTCGACTTACGAATCTTAGATAATGCCCCAACTGGGATTAAACATGATGGAACAATTTGTGATGCTTGTCGTGCACAGGTTTGAATCAACCTTTTCAACTTAAAATATTTTTTAATAAAATGAATCCTTTGATTAGGAACAAGTATTTAAAACATGTGTCTCTTTCTATTATATTTTATGCATAGCCGATTTTTGGTAATACGTTGGAAATGCGTCGAGTGTCCAAATTATGATTTGTGTTCGTTATGCTACCACAATGACAAACACTCGCTTCGTCACCGATTTTCAAGATTTACAACTCCAGAAACTGGAAGGTACGAGTCATTTTAAACTTTTCTTCATTGTATATTTAAAAAAATTAATGTCGAGTTAAACAATTTTTAGGACTTTGATGGAGCCTAGAAGAAAAAGTAAAAAAATTGCAATCCGGGGGCTCTTTCCTTCAGCTCGTGTTGTTCGAGGTACAAAATAACTCTACGTTTAAAAGTCACTACAAAAGAAATAATGAAAAACAACAATTATCTTCAAATATGAATTTTATTTTAATAGGTATTGATTGGCAATGGGAAGCACAAGACGGTAATAATCATAACTTTAATCATGGACATTTCATTTGCACATTTGAAATATACAATTGAAAATATTTTACTGAAATCATTTATAGGGGGAAATGGTAGAAGGGGTAAACTAACTGAAATTCAAGATTGGTCTGCAGCCAGCCCACGGAGTGCTGCCTATGTTATATGGGATACTGGAGCAAAAAATTTATACCGTGTGGGATACGAAGGAATGGTACGACTATTAAGTAAATATTTTGGAACGCTGAACAAATCTAATTAAACTCAATTGTATGGCAGGCTGATTTGTAAAGTTGTTAGTGATGCCAAAGGAGGAACAGTTTACAGAGATCATCTTCCCTTACTTGGCGGAGATGGTCCAAAAAGTGGTACCCAAAGAATTCAAGTTGGCGATCAGGTATTTAAATAATTTTTTTGTCTTTGCGAATATTCTGCTTATTTACATTAGAACACTAACCTCATAGATGTGTTTTCTATTGTGTAGGTAAACATAAACCTGGAGATTGATGTAGTTCAGAGCCTTCAGCATGGCCATGGTGGCTGGACTGATGGAATGTACGAATGCTTAGGCACAACGGGAACTGTAATTGGAATTGACGAAGATCGGGACATAGTTGTTGCATACCAATCAGGGAACAGGTATTTTAAAAATTGAAGTATGTTTATGATTTTAAAACAATAATTGAAAATAATTTATTCATGACATTTTTCAGGTGGACTTTCAATCCAGCTGTTTTGACTAAAGTTGGGGGTCACTCCAGTGCAGGAGGGTCTGGAGACCAGGCTGCTGGTGGTAGTGAAGCTTCCGATTTATGCGAAACATCTGGCGGGTTTGCTGTTGGGGATGTGGTTCAAATATGCTCCGACCTGGAACGCATCAAAATAATGCAACGTGGTCATGGGGAATGGGCAGACGCAATGTTACCGGTTAGTTTATATTCATACTGATCTTTTTAGGTTTTAAAATTAGTTGGAATTGGAAGCTTTAAAGCAATCAGTCTAAGGTTTGATTGATTTGTTCACTAAACATGTTAATTAAATTGACATGATAGCTTCCGAAATGAATTACAGGAGATCTCTGAGTGCCAAACTTTTTCATAGTGTGGCATTTCGTTCCCCTCCGCACAAAACCTTTAAAAATTATCTTTGAAGTTGTAATAAAGGCAACAACTAATATACATATGACATGTTTTCTCAGACTTTAGGTAGAATTGGAAGGGTTCAACAGATTTATCATGATAATGATCTCAAAATTTGAAGTTTGTGGGACATGTTGGACATATAATCCAGCTGCTGTAACTAAAGTAGCGTCATCAGACGGATCTGTTCCAGGATCATCTAGTGGAGGTAGGTTTAGATTCTATTAGGAAAGTATATCGCAAAATTGAAAACATTCAGCTCCAATAAATGCCTATGTTGTATGTCTTAATACCATACAGAACGATTGAGTGCCCTTTTGAAGAAATTATTTGAAAATCACGTAACCGGAGACATTAATGAAGAGTTTGTCAAAGCTGCTGCAAACGGAGATGCTTCCAAATGTGAAGAGGTGAGTAAAACAATTTCATTTCAGGCTAAAGTTTTACTTCTATTTTAAAAATCTGTTCTAAAATAAATTCAAGTTGCTGAAACGGGGTGAGTGTGATGTGAACGGGCGTTTCTCTGGTCACACTGCATTGCAAGCTGCAAGTCAAAATGGTCATTTGGAGGTTATCCGCGTATTGATTAATCACGGAGCTGACCCTGGTGAGAAATAACGACCACCTATTAATAAATAAGTTTAAAAATCAAAATAATTTGTATTGTAATTATTTTTGCCATGGTCTGTTTTTGCAGAAATCGAAGACAAGGATGGCGATCGAGCCATACATCATGGAGGTAATAGAATATGTCATTGAAAAAATTCTAATTTGGTTAGTTGAAAACATTGTGAAATAAAATGTTTGATTTGATGATTTATAGCATTCGGTGATGAACCCGCTGTTATAGAAATGTTGTTCCAGCAGGCCGGCGCGGATTTAAATTGCAGAAACAAGAAAAGGCAAACTCCACTGCATATTGGTGTAAATAAGGGACATATTGGAGTTGTAAGAACATTATTGCAATTAGGGTGTCACCCATCACTTCAGGATCTTGAAGGTAACACTTTTAGTCCTTGACCATAAACCTTGCAATGCTTTACATGCATAGTTAATTGAATTGATCAATATTATAGGCGACACACCCTTGCACGATAGTATATCCAAAAAGGCAGATTTAATGCTGAGTTTACTACTTGACCACGGCGCAGACGTTACTTTGGCCAACCAGAATGGATTCAACGCGGTAAGGATTACTAGACTACTAGAACCTACTTTGGATTGTAATTTTATGTTAAAGATTTTTGTTTTTTACTTTGTTGCAGATTCATCATGCTAGTCTTCGAGGAAATCCCAGGTCAGCAAAAACTTTTAATGTTTATCCCATTGCTTACATAATTCCTTTATGCCATATCATAATTCATACAATCAATACAATTGTCCTAGTCTTTTGATAAAGCAAGGGCTGCAAGGTTTAGTTTTTTACAAGGCATGATAATACTAATAATGATGTGATAGATGGCAGTTACGCATACATTTGGTGAAAGTTTTCACCGCTTTGTTTAAATAACTTTAAAATTGAAATGTAAATATTTTTATTAGTTAGTTTTTTAAATGGATCATCAAACCTATGTGTATTGATTACAATAGGAAAGAAATTATAAAATGCTAAATTACCTTTGAGTAAACGGTTCGTTTTACTGCTACCCACCACCAGCCAGTAAAAACTGAGCGAAATTTATTTTCAATTCACGTGAACATGTAGGAAATGGGATTCTTGCCTCGCCTTGTGGGTGGCGGAGGTAATACAGGCGATAACCTCATCCCGGATAGATATGGTGAAAGTTTTCAGCGCTTTGTTTAAATAACTTTAAAATTGAAATGTAAATATTTTTATTAGTTAGTTTTTTAAATGGATCATCAAACCTATGTGTATTGATTACAATAGGAAAGAAATTATAAAATGCTAAGTTACCTTTGAGTAAACAGTTTTACTGCTACCCACCACCAGCCAGTAAAAATTGAGCGAAATACTATTTATTTTCAATTCACGTGAACATGTAGGAAATGGGATTCTTGCCTCGCCTTGTGGGTGGCGGAGGTAATACAGGCGATAACCTCATCCCGGATAGATTACACTTTCATTGCTATTCGATTTCATTGAACTGGAAAAATGTAGAAAAAAGGAGATCTTCTAAAAGATCCATTCCATGGCATTAACGACCACCTATACTATATAAGCTATATCTTCTTTATGATAACGAAACTTCTATTGCTTTATTATGGCTAAAAGCAGAAGCTGGTGTGATGGAGGTTTGGTAAAGATGAACGTTTGCTTTGTGAAAATCCAATGCGCTGTGGTTCATTTGTTACGTTTCATTTCTTTTTACTACATATTGCAAACTTATAGAAAAGGATCTTTGTAGTGTTTACTGATATTGAGGAAGATACATAACTACACGTTTCCTACTTCCAACTATAGGAGTTACCTTTGGAACTTTTAAATATCCAGAGTAAAATATATTTTTGTGTCTCTTTGATATTAACAGATACAACTTTTTTCGACATAACCTAAAGTGTGTAAAAAATCGAAAACTATTTGATCATAAGGCAAAACGCAAGAAAGAAAGTCTCTTTTACTTGGAACCCAACCCAAATAAACGAGCTTTATGCTTTCGCAGATAGATGCTTCCTCTCAAAATTCAAGATCGCATTTCCAATACCTAATGTTGTTATTAAGCAGTACATAATTCATTATTTTAGGTGTTTTGTTAAACAATTGTTTTCATTTTAACATTGTATACTCGGTGTTTGACGTTATGCCACTTTCATTTGAACAATTACAGATACTTTGAGGAAATGTAATGTAAAGTAGCTTCACCCCCTGGCTTTGTCTGTCGGTTGATCTCACTATTCAAAATAATAATAACCATCATCATTATTATAAACTTTCAACTTGTATCTTCCTCTTCTGTGTGCTGACTTACGAGTCTTTCCTTACATGCTTATTTAACACAAAGTTAAAATGTGAAAACTTTTTCCTTGAGAAACTTAGTTTTGGAAGGTGAGGTGAGACTAGGGGATTACTTCTTCTCTACATTCATTTATTCACGTGGGCTTTCGCCCTACTTAATGTAATTCTGGCTGAACGACGAACAGTGATGATGATTTTATCAAAAAGATAAGAAAAGAGAGAGTGTTTGTAGCTAGATATGTGTACAAAGTAGACAGTTGGAAAGCGCTTTTTCTTACCCTCCCACCACCAAGCTGGCAAAAGTTTGAAAGTACCAAAAAGCTATGAACTTTCGTTTATTTGCTATTACACTGTTATGAGTCTAGTTACTTTTCTCTTCTATCTAACGAACTTTTGCTATGGAACATTTTTAAACCCCCAAAAACTAAGTTCCTTCCAAGTCCAATATCTAATATATACTAGAAACGGAAAGGTTGCCAGATGCAAACATAGAAACTGACTTTGCGGAACGGTTTTTGACAATAGCAACATTTGAAATAGAAACCGGATATATGCTGTCTTAATACATGTTTGCATGCTCAGAGAAAGAAATGTATTCATTCATATATTTTCTCCAAGGTCCCATGGGGCAAAAACAAGGGAAGTTGAGAAGAAAGCCAGTGTAGAAGAGTTGGAGCTTAACTCTAATGTAGTAAATATTAGAAAGCAGTCCGCTCCTTTCTCTGCTTTCTTCTTACCAAATGGAAGGGAAGCATTGGTTTTTGTGCTGAACTAATTATGAAAAATGATGGGCATGTGCATACTTCGCCCCCCTCTTATTCACCATTTCTGTCACATTAGAAACAAGAAATGTAATTTTGCTGTCAGCAGCTAAAAGTACGGGAAGTAGCAGTTGTTGAAATTTAATGTAATGGCGATGATTTTTGTTGATGATGATGAGGGGTTAAATGTTTGTTAGAATGAAACCTTTTCACGTGGTTACTTACTGGGGGTTATCTTGAGTTGATAGTCCAAATTGTATCACTTTTTACGTAACACAGAATGGTTAAATTTTAAAAAGACTCTATTTAAAGTCATTTTTAATGAACAGTATAGTAGTAATGGCATTTCCAGTCTTGTGAACCTTTAGGGTATTAAAACGATCCTTTTTGGAGATTTAAGTGCTTGTAAAAGCTGTAAGAAAAGGGGAATAGACAAAAATCTCAGTTTTAAAAATATTTTCAGAAAGGTGTGGCAAGACGATCGAAGTGGTATTGGTTTACAAATCCGTTGAATTTGTACCTTGATAAAACAGAAAAGAAACGAGATTTTTCCTAAGCGGAATAACCTACTATAATGGTGAAGAATATTATTAAACATGATTTAAAAAAGGGTATATTCTATACTGCGTCACCCTATTAAATTCTACGTTCGTATAGAATGACATTTTGAGTGAAGGAGAAAGACTCTAGGCTTTCACCAGGAGTGTAATAGTGAGTGAGTGACTGACTGAAAAGGTGACGTGACCGGTTATAATGGTTGTCTAAAGGAGTTAAGCAAATGATATTGATCAGTGAAGCAGTAAGTGAAAGAAAGCTTGTACAATGTAATGGAACCATGCAGGGCGGTCGTTTAGAAAAAGAGAATATGTTTCCTTCTTGATATTGGTATTTGTTCAGCGTGGTTTGTCTTCATGTGTCTTTGAAAATAAAAGTGAAGCGTATTCACCAAAAAATAATAAAATAGTTTTGTATAAACTTGGCTTATCGTTTTCTATATCATTATGTAACCCTGAATCTATCTATCTCGGTGATGCTCTATTTGGAGAAATGATGTACCTATTTAAAAGATGGATCATGGAAAAGGAAGCGCCTTCGAATCATTTAATAATAATATCTTGAAGAAACGGAAAGGGATGCTTTAATGATATGCTTGGTTTATTCATTCATATTTTGGAAATCTCACGGATTTTCCTTTATGAATCCCATTTTAACGACATCCTATGTATGTATAAATTTTTTTAGAAGATATTGTATTAAAGGAATTTCATACAGCATTTTAATCTAGATAGATATATAGAATTTTTTCATTTTAAAATTGAGAGTATTTGAGACTATTATAAAACTGTGTTACATAGACAAAGGCAATTTGACGTTCAAATTAACTGATTATTAAAACGAGGTTTATATTTGTACCTTTTTAAATACTTGCTCTAATAAATATATTTAAGCGCAACTTTCAGATCGGATTACACTTCCCCCCATGAAAAGCATATTATAAAGAGCGTTTGAGAAAGTTAAAACTTCATCTCTTCTCTTTCAAGCAAAATAAAGGCTTTTTCCCACTTGAACTTCCCATATAAATAATGCCATTATTCTCTTTTGCCAGGATGCGTCTGTAAGTTGGGAAGAAGGTTTGAGTTTGTGAGCAAATGCCAAAGCCGGTTTCAAGAGAAACAAATAAGGTGAAGAGGGAACTTGACGTAATGGGTATTATGTCTTCGTGCTTCACTTTAGGTGGTGCGTGGAGAAAATGGTGGCAGGGTAATAACTAACGCGAGAATAAATGTGCATCAGCTACAGTTCGCGATCTATGCAATACGTTATGCTATGATGACTTTTCTCCCTATGAATATGTATATCTTACCTTCAAAACAGTGAAAGAAGCTTCACAGGGTTTATTGCACGTGAACGGTCATGCATGAACTGGGCAGTGAAATGGGGAAGGTGACTGTAAGCGCTTTTTACAGTGAAATTGTAAAGACTTGTCTTCTAACTCCAGGTCACAGCTATTATTCCTATATCTTTACCTCAAGCATAGTTGTTCAAGTCTCTTCTTAAATAACGTGCCTACACATTCCAGTAGATTTAGAATTAAGAATGGGTGAAAGGCGTGAAATACTCATGGTTCCATTTTCATCCGTTGTAACAGATAGTGTCATTTAACTGACACTTTGAAATGTTTGCAATCCTTATGTATTCTCCTATTCCAGGGTTGAATTTAAAGCTTATGTAACTATGCACAAGTACGAGTTGATACTTTTATCTCTGTAAACTTGCTTTTTGGACTAAAGTAGGAAGTTGTAGGTAGAATGGGTAACGCAGTTTTAACTTTTCTTATAAATTTGTCCACGAAATGAATTAAAGTTTTGTCTTTAAACGCCGAAAATCCGGAAAGGGTATTTTTGCTTACCTCCAAAAGTAAATGACATCAGCAGATCTATAGATAGACGTACGTTTACCATTAAATTATACTGAGATGCAAAACAAAACTTTTTTAGATTAAAAATATTTTTTGGGGTTGGCTAATAGCTACTTTTCTGATGTAACTGATCTTTTCCCTTTTATACCGTTGTTAAAATCATCAAACGTTAGATCAATCTTGCATAGTAAAAATTATTTTTCATGAATTTTTAATATGAAACCATTACTCAACTATGCTCAAGATAACAATGAAACCAACCCCTTTAAGAAAATATTTGCATATTCATAGGTATTGCTGAAAGGGATATTAGGTGATAGGTGTCTAAAATTGAACATATTATCCACACTTGACTAAAATAAAAGAAGGAAACTAATGGAAATTCCCTGCAGTTCTCTATTTTGAATTTTTGAAGGAAAATATTCTCTCTGGTATGAAACGTTTTTAGTTACATTTGTATCTATCTGTTCGTCAAGGGGGTTACATTTTTGCTTGTAGAAAACGCTCCATAATGAGTTTAAAAAAAGATTTTTCCTCAAGTAATGCATGTATCCGTGTTGTCCCGGTGTGTGGTTCCGCTTTAGTTTTTTAATTTCTTCGTGCAATGTAGATACATCTGTTTTACTAAGATGAACTCGCTGGAAATAAGTTTATTTGAAATGAAAGAGACACGAAAAACGAAAAATCACTCATTCGCATATGGTGCGGGTTTGTTTTATTCAATACTTATGCTTTCATTTGGTGAATATCCCTCGTAGACGAGATTTCCATGTGATTATAAATATATGTAGATTTTTAGCACGAGGAGGCATTCCAGCATAAAAACGTAGGGGACCACTTCCAGAATGAATAATATTCCTGTAAGGAATTAAGATTTTTGGTATGAGAAAGTCAAGTTTAATTAGATTAAAAAGATGATAATGCGAGATGTCTTTCTAGCTAACAGGCAGTGAGAAAGTAAATTCTTATAAAAGAATAAAAGAAGCACCAACAGGACATTATGTGTTTACTAAAGAGAAAATAATTTAGAAAAAACGACGGGAAGAAAACTGAAAAAGAAAGCGTGAGCGTGAGAAGGAAGGAAATATGGAACGTCGCTTGCGAGCTGTGTGATGAGGTTGATGTATTATCATCGTCGTCGTTTTTATAAAAGAAGATGTGCCCGACTTCATACATTTGGAAACAAAGGCACCTTTTAGTGGTGTAATTTTTCCTTTTTTGGGTATTTGATGGAGAGTTATTTTTATACTACTTCCTATATGCCTAATACATGCCTCCAATTTTGAGTTCAAATCTAATGCCTACTGCCAACAAACAAACGTGAGGTCTTGAGTTGTTGTAAGTTTGTTGCCAAGAATAAAGAAAAGTATCATTTGGAGCTAATTTAGATAGGGCTTTCTTGACAGTAAAATATACGGAAGTTGGTGAGACTCAAAAGAAATTTTTGGGATATAATTACAAAGTTTTGAAATTAAACTATCAAATGCGCATATTTCTTGGGAAATTATGAGAAAGTACTCGTGAAAAGATGTGCAAAGGCTTAACATTATAGAAAGAGTATAAAATTGTTTCAACATGCCACAAACAGCCTGTATGCAATGTATGAGTATCTATTACTTCCTGTTTGAATCCAAAACCGTTGCCTACCATTTGCCTGAAACTCAAAGCTTTCACTATAAAAATTAAAATAAACCAAAGCCTAGTTCAATAATTTTAGACATCTTTCTTTACAAATGCAAGATGAGATAATAATACATGACTCTTTCCAAGATGGCCGCATTAGCACAGCGGTTAGAGCATACACTTTAGTTGAAAGGTCGACCTAATACATTCCAGGATCGATCCCTATTGGAGGTGAATAAAAAATTTCCTCTGTGCCCGTCTAATCCTACTCGGCTTGTACTTTGTACATTGTATTACCTCACTTGGACTCTGTTAACGGCAGCAGGCCTTATTAATCCCATGATGATTCGATAATACCTTACCTTGAACACATTTATGCATATATTTGTACTAGTACCCGCATTGAATTTTATTTCGAAGCAGATTTTTTAAATGTACAATCTAGAATTAAAACTAAAAAACATGCATTTCAAAATCCCGTCCATTCCCTACCTTAATCTTTAAAAAACTTTTAATAAACAAGAGTAACGAATAAAGTGCATTTTTTCTCAAAAGTGATTGAGTTTGAGTTGATCTATCATCCTTCAAGGCTGAAAACATTATAAGAAACATGCTTACCTGATTAAATTCACGTGATGGAATTAATCTGGTCAATGGACATTGAATGTCTTCTTGTGGCGGCCTTTAAACCCGTCGACTTTCCCCCGAGTAAGTGATTGGGTTTTATTTGTGCTCTGCCTGAACAATAGAAAATGTCTTGTAGACTACAATGCCAACTACAGCTGGTTGAAGGGGACCAAATACGCTATTTGGAAATTTGGCCCTGTTTCAGCCAGCTAAAGCTGAAGGCATTTTAAAATAACATTTCAAGTTCTGGTTTGAAAAAGCACAGAAATCCTAGGCAATCCTGGAGAAAATCCATCTGGAATGGGTTGTGGAATCCAACTTCATTACGGATCTGTAAAATTTATAAGAAAAACAAACTTTTTTCAGAATTTCTTTGACGCATTTGCCACAGTTGTATGTGCCAACACAATCATGTTTGCAATACCATCATGACAATGAAAGTAAAATGTGCTCATGAAAGCTACATTAGTGAACATGTAGTTTAAACTTTTAAAATATTCCATTGTCGTATGGAATGAATGGAAAGCTGAAAGTACAAAAATTTTGAGAATCGATCAGGAATACAAAAGTTTTGATACAAATAAAAAAACGAGTTTCCCATTTCCCATATACCTGTCTAAAGAATTTTCTTTACAATACGCAATCATTCCGCTAGAGTAACTTAATCTGAAAGAAACTACACTTGTACATTTACTTTATGCGTTACTTTTAACGAAGTTCCGTTCTACACCGTTTATGCCGTTGGAAGTAATGATGATGTAGAATATAGACGATGCGATGATGTGAATCTGAAAGAGAATTTTTTGTTAATAGCGTCTACAACACTTTTTCTCTATTTTTATGTGTGGTTTCTTCTAAAAGTTTCTTTTTCCAGTCACCAATCACTTGATATTTTCCCAAACTACTATGCTGCATAGTACCCATCGTACAACTTTGATGAAAAGAAACGCTATAAATGGGAAGGCTTATAACTGTGATCTTGATAGTTTCATAAAGCACATTGCCCAAGGTACTTTCTTTACTTTCACTTATTAAGACGGTAAAAATATTCAACTTTCTTTTAGTGGAAAAGTTTTCTCATGATAAGAAAACATGGCGATGAAACTTTTGCTTAATAACAAATTTGTTGGTTGTGGGTTACAAAGGTTATCAAATGATTTAATTGATGCAAATATGTACCATAAAGTAAATGATAAAATTACTAAAAAATGTTCATGACCTGTTCCGAAACGGCTTTATAATAATCTCATTTGCTGTGAATTACAAAATATCCCAATTTTATTTATTAGGGGTTTAAAGTGAACTGCTTGGGGATGTTTTTACGCAAAGAGACTTTTAATAAAACCTTTACTATTTTAATAAGAAAACCGCATTTCTAATGAAACTACCTTTTTGTAAAGTAGGTACATTAGTTTACTAAAGTTTATTCATCTTGTAGTATAGATATAGATAGGTACTGTATAATACCGAGGTTGATAGGGGCTTTACTGCTGCGGATGGTAGTATGCAGTGGGTTGTTGATGCTGCTGCTATGATAGCCAAAAAGTTCACATGAACCAACTGCTCCTATATTTATCTTCAAAAGTTGTTTAAAACTTTGGATTCTACACAGGAATTCTGTTTCTTTGGCCAAAAACCTTTCCCACATATTGATTTTTGTTTTAAAATAGCTGAGAGTAAGGAGAAAGTTTGGAAATGGAAGGAAGTAAAATGTTTTATTCTTTCCGTTTTGTACATGAATCAATGCTTAACTAATCTACTAGCAATTTTTACCTATTTAGCTAATTCACAAAATTGAAAATTGCGTTTTTCGTTTACGAACCTTGTTGAGTCTGCTAATGCTTTCTCTCTTTAACGAACAAATTATGACCTTCTCAAACATCATTTAAAATGGTAAGATGGGTACACGAAAATAGAATTGTGAACTAAAATATTTTAAATCCTAACTTGAGAACCAAACATAAATAAAAAACTATTTACGGTATGAAGTGAATATGAGTAGACTAGGTATGAAATTATCTACACATGATATATGAAATATTTTACGAAAGCAATTAGAATTTGCATTTAATTACGTAAATATGGTTGAGCTATACAAAACCACCAACCTCTATTCAGGAAAGAGAACAATGAAAAGAAATGTTACCAGTAAAAGTCAGATTTTGGCATTTCTTTATACATCCTCTATTTTGCATTCCAGTGTAGTTTAGGGCGGCAGCTTTCCATCCAATAAGGTTAAACATTAATAGTGGCATCATTGTCAAATATTTTAACAATTTTTGGTTGAGCGCATGAATAGTAGTCCTTTTTTATTAAATTGTTAGACATTCAAAATTAAAGATTTGGAAAAAGAAAGTTGAAGATATTAAATACACGTTCATAGCACTTCAGCTCACTTAAACACGAGGAAACTAAAGAGTGAAAGTACAGTGTGTGTAGATGTTAGATATAATTAGAATGAAATCATGTGTCAGATGTTTTTTAAGTAGGTATGTAACTTGAAATGTTAAACTTTCAATTGTATACAGATGTCAGAAAGAGTAGAAATGTTTAGTTCATTATCACTGAATGAGTTAGTTATTGTTTTGTAAATTTCTATGCATTCATTTGTATAAAAGCAATGCATCTATCTTGATAAAGTATTATTGTAAGAGTTGATTAAAAAGCTATAAAGTTTTTATGTAAGTAATGAAAATGTTTTTGTCTATGTATGTAGTATTTAACAAGATCACTTCACTTAGAGCACAAACAATAGAAACCTTATCGAGAACTAGAAAAAAGAAAGTGAAATTAGAGGAATAGCAGAGAAAAGTTGACAGATGGACAGAAAGCAAAAAACATAGTTTGAGGTTGGTATTGAAAGCGAGTGTTTCTTCATTTGAAAGAGATTAGACGAGTTGGAAGCTGTAGTGTTAACGCGGACTATTTCGTTTGTTAAAAAAGGTTTTAAAATATTTAAAACATATTTTTGAATTATTATGACTATGAGATTAAAACTATTGCATAAAGTATTATTATTATTATCACCGGCCGAAGCGAGTTCAAATTTTTGGAGTTGTTTGTCGATGGGTAAGATGAAAGTAACGGGAGGAACATACGGAGAGCAGCTATTTTTAGTGCGTCGGGTTGCTGTATGAATTCGGATTTGTCTCTGTGTTTAAGAAAAACTAGCTCGTTTCTAGAGGTTTAGTGCAAACACATTCGGTTGAATTCGGCCACCTCAGTTGTAAAGATACAACATTCATGGCAAACTTTGAATCGTTATAAAGTAGGAGTAGTAAAAGTGTGAGGTAAGAAGGTATTTATTTTCAATACCAGAACCATATACCGACATTGAGCTCCTTTCTGCACTCGCCCACGATTTGTTCAGCGCATGTCGGTATAAAAAATACTTCTTCTCTCTCCATTTCCTCTTCCTACTGCATTTGGCAAAAAGAAAATTTGTGATCTCTTTCTTCCTTTTCATTCCAAAGTCAAAAAGCACTGGTCTTTTTATTCACCTGCAATCTTATTTGAAAAAGGTTGTATTTCCACTTCTTGCCTTGACTAGACTTGAAACTCTAAATTGCTGTGAGAAAATAAATGCTCTAGTAATAGATTATATATAGTCATTTTGATCGAAAGGATAAACATTTTTTAAAAATTCTCATTCACAAAAGTATTGTCAAGATTAATTAAAGAAAAATAGCATAAAATGCTATGCAAATTACAATAAGACAGGTCATTTTACAAGAAACATGTGAGTAGAAAAGAAACAAACCTTTTTAGTAAATTCAACAAAAACATTTTTTTGGAAACGAATATGAATGCTTCTCGCAGTATTATAATTCTGTTACGCAGAGCATCACACGACTTAAAACGGAGTGGAAATGCTCCTAGATTTGAATTTATTTCTTTTTCTACCAAAATTGGATGTACGCATGGAATAGATACTATAACACTTTGGAAGGATAGTGGGAATATTGCTGCTAGCAATTTCAATTTGGAATTTAAATGAAGAGGATTAAAACGTAAAGGAAATGTTGAGTTGAAGCAACCGTGAAATCATAAAGATATTGCATATTTTGAATTTTATGAGATGAGCAAGGATCGTGCTGGAAAAACTCTACCTTGAGCTTGAAGTTAAATAGAAGCTCAATAATAATAATTCAAGGAAAAGTTGCGCTATAGTGTAGCTTTCGTAAGCCATGAGACTGAAATAGCAACAAATTCTAGAAAAGGCTTTCTTTAAAAACCTGATCCAAAACTGGATAAACTCATTCATTCAGTGCAAGTCATTCATTCTGTATAAGCATTTTAAGTTCTATTTTTATAGAATTTTTAGAGGGTTGCGTGCTACCTATATTCTGATTGAATTTGCATGTGAGTAAATATAAGTTTTTTGTCAAACTTTTTTCTTGCAACTGAATGAGTTTACTTGATAAAATAGTTTTTTCACCTTGTTAACTCTACAATGGTAGTGACAGACACCAAGAGCCGAAATTATACGTTCATATTTAGGTCAATAACTTGGGAACATTAATTAATACGGGGTAGTTTAGTCTTTTATTGCAACATTGATATAACACTTTCTTCAGAAATGTCAATGCTAAAGTGTTTATGAAGATTGTATTTGTGTAATTAGAATTGGAATATGCCATAAGTAGAAAATGGATGGTTACAAATTCCTAAGAAAAGGTTTGTAAAGAGGAAAATTCTTAATAAGAATGAAAAGTCAGCTCATTTACCAGGTTTGGGTTATTTCACAACAAGAAAACTACTATTAGTGACTTTTACACAACCATGTGGCGTATCAAGTTGAATGAAATGAGTATAGGTACCTATTATTATTACGGAATACAATAAAAGCTTTGATATTGAAATGGAATTTTAGGATGCCAAGTAGCACTTTAAAGAGACGTTAGAGAAACCACGGGAATATTAGTTTTAATGTGTAATAGGCTACGTTTATTAGAAACATTGAAATGAGGAAACGGGTTGCTCAGCCATCATTTTGTCAGCTAGGGTGCGAACCAAAATGATAAAAGTCTCTATATTAAAACTTTATTACCCTCAAGACGTCTGGTTGAGGAATATAACGAGGAAGCTTTTCCTTTCAGCATTCTTGTTCCTGTGAGACATGTGAAAGCATTTGCAGTCTTTTGAGAATAGAAATTAGTTAATGTATGATGATGGTCACGGCTACCAGAAGTATTTTGTCGATATTTTGCTACCTTTTTGATTAGTTATTAATAATGGTTATAATGGAGCTAAATACAACAAGTTGTGTGTATTTTCTTGTCTTGAGTAGTAAAAATAATGCAAAATGTATGAAAATTCTTTTGCACGTTGTATTAGTAATGTTTGACGCTGGCGAAAAAATGTTTTATATTTGTAGAAAATGTAAAATCGAATTGAATTTATTTGAATTAGCTACTACGATACACTCATTTCATTTCCTCAAATATTAACTCCGAAAATCCAGACGTGTAGACAAAGACGGGCAGGTATGCACCATACTAAATGCAAAGTTTTTGTTTCAAAACTTACTCTTTTCACTAGGAAGGGTGGTTTTCTGTAAATTCATCTTCTAGATTTGGTGTTTTTAACGATACCCTGCTCTGGCAGCACTTCTGGCTTTTTTTGGAAGATGTATGCTTGGAAAAAGTTTCATTTTGTGTTTCCAAACACGTGCCAATGTGTATATGTGCATTATCAAAGCTGGCAGGCCTGAATGATAGCAGACTTTGCTGGAGAAGAATGTTGAATAGAGTGAAATGCTTGGATGACAGAGAGGACTCACTGGAAATGAGAGTTCCAAATACACGTACAAATGGTATAAAGGTTTGAATATATATAAAAAAAGCTGCAGAGGTTTATATTATCATGTAGCTTATATTGTCAGTAGTATTTAGAAAGAGAAGGGAAAAATATAAGGGAAATCATGCATTGCCTTCTGGTACACGCCTGGTATTTTTGTGAGTTTCATTTTTATGTGGATTCTCGGGTGGTGGTGATGAT